>CAUYLG010034512.1:0-54760 GCA_963573385.1 Cacajao melanocephalus | reverse complement strand
TTCTAGCCTGGGCAATAGAACAAGAATCTCATTCTCTCTCCCTCTTTCTCTTCCTCTTTCATTCTCTCTTACATTCTTTTTTTTCTTTCTTTCACTCTCACTTTCTTTCCTCTCTTTTTCTTTCTTTCAAAAAAAAAAAAGAAAAGAAAAGAAAAGAAAAAGAAAAAGAACATCAGGGATTGGGGAAGATCCCTGGCCACTGTGATGGTGAGGCTCTCCCAAGGCCAGTTCCCCATCCCGCAAAGGCAAGAGCCCCTCCAGATGCTCCTGGAGAGATGACAAACGGTGAGAAGGGTGCTTAGCCCTGGAGCAGGCTGGTTGGGGGGGTGGGGCTACCTTCGAGGGGCAACCAGCTGGGGTGAGCCTTGGCAGGTGCAGGGCAGGGCTCCTGGGGCTGGTGGCACGCAGCCTGTCCCCCCTTTGGGATGCCTGGAACTCCCTGACATCGGGGCTCCTGCCTGGCTGTGGCTGGCATTTGGTTCTGGGTGACTGTGTCTCTTGGATGATAGAGGACGCCAGGATGAGGACTGGGCAGACGAGGGCCCTCTATGCAGCAGGATGGCAGAGTCACGAGGACCTCACCTCCCACTTGCTCCTTCCAAGGAACTGTCAGAGGACTGTGGCCCAGTCCTGAAGGCAGCCTGCATTTTAGTCCTTGTATCACAGCCCCCACCCCCGGGGCTAGATTGTGCTTCTTTCCAGAGACAAAAAGGGGACGCTCAGGGCTTTATTTAATGTTTGTTGTATCGGTTTTGTTCTTCCCATTAGAGAAGGAATGTGCTGTCTCCACGCCAACAAGGCGGTGGGGTGTGGGGAGGAAGCTGTCCCTCTGCTGGCTGCCCCTGCCCTGCTCTGGTGGCTCCTCAGGGCTCACAGCACATGCCTAAGTCCTGAGTGTGCCAGGTGAGGTCTCCACTGGCAGCTCCTGCCCGCCCCCCCCCCCGCCTGCCCACCGCCAGCCAGTCTCGCTTCAGCCACACCCTTCATGCCCTTCGGTGTCAGAAGCTCCTTAGCTCGGGACCCCCGTGTCTTCCGTCCTGGAGGCCCCATGCCTAGCACAGTCCCTGGCCCACTGCACCCTGTGGATGTCGCTGAGTGAATGCCTTCATGGGTCCTCTCCCTCCTCCTCCCTCCACCTGAAATGCTTGTTTTCCGCTCCTCCATCTGGAAATCTGACTATGTTTTCTCATCCAGACACAGTGATGCAATAGCGCCAGGCTCACGGGTTGTGTGAGGGGCAGGGGAGTGATACAGGGGAGCACCCGGCACAGTCGGGCACAAGGCAGTCACCGCACAGCCCCCAGCCACCACCACTGCCATCATGGGCAGTGTCATATAGCAGGACAGAGATTGGGCTTTGGACTCAGAGAGGCCTGTGTTCGAATGGACTCTGCTCTCTTTTTTTTTTTTTTTTTTGAGACAGAGTCTAGTTCTGTCACCCAGGCTGGAGTGCAATGGCACAATCTCGGCTCACTGCAACCTCTGCCCCCCAGGTTCAAGCGATTCTCCTGCCTCAGCCTCCCAAGTAGCTGGAATTCCAGGCATATGCCATCATACCTGGCTAATTTTTGTATTTTTAATAGAGATGGGGTTTCTCCACGTTGACCAGGCTGATCTTGAACTCCTGACCTCAGGTGATCTGCCCGCCTCAGCCTCCCAAAGTGCTGGGATTACAGGTGTGAGCCACCACGCCCAGCTGTCAACTCCACTGTTACTCATGGTGTGGACTTGGCCGTGGGACTGAGCATGGGGCCTGCTCAGGGGCCAGCGTCACCAGGAAGACGGTCCGAGCACGCATGGCGTCAGGGCGCTCAGGCTCCCTCCTGCGTGCTAAAGGGAAACTCGGCCAGGGAACTCAGCGATGCCTGTGGGGCAGTTCCGGGCCTCCCTCTTGGAGGCCAGTGGGCCTCTCCCTAGGTGCCTGGGACACTTTCTCACCCAGCAGCTGGCTGCCTGGAGTGGGCACCCCTAGGGGCTGGGTGGTCCTGCCCACATGGGTTGGCCTCTGTCCACTATTCTACCCACTCAGGTTCCTGCGAGTGGTGTCAGGCCACTGTCTGCATCCTCTTCTCCTGCCCTGGGACACGGGGAACTTCAGACAATAGTCTGGGACTGGGGGAGCCCCGGGGGATCCTGAGGCTCCTCAGGAGGCCAGTGGAGTGAGGACTTGGGTCCCCAGGCCGAAGTCAGGCTTGCATTTGATGTCCTGGTTACCTTTGCAGCATCCGGGACGGGGTGGTGTGGAGATAGGGGAGGGTCCTGGCGAAGACTTGCCCAGGTGGCACTTCACTTCCCCAGCGCTCATCTGTCATGCCCCTCGAACCCACATCCGGCTGGGAGGCCCTGCTCCCTGGCCACCTTCCCTTTCTACCGACAAACCACTGGTTCTTTTTCTCTCTCTGCCTTTGCTTCCTCCACTCTCCCCCTACCTGCACCCCCCGCCACCTTAGGATCCCAGCTCCATCCTGGAGCCAGGCCCCGCTGGGGCTTCATTCCTGCAGGACGTGCGGGGGTCATGATGATCTGTCAAATCCAGTTCTCCCTCTCCCGATGGACCAGGAGAGGGAATGGTGGGATTCCTTCCAGAAGGCCCCTCCCCACATGGGATGGGGAGAAAGAGGAAAGAAAAAAAGTGCAAATCACTGGGATAGATGACAGCCGTTTTCGGTGGAGGAGACTGAGGGCTGCGGGCATTCCGAGAGACACAGAAGGAGGACTCTGGGCCAGGTGGCATGTGTAGGCACAGACAGAGCCCAGGACAGGGCAGTACTAGGGACTCTCAAGGCTGGAGAGCAGAGGAGACGCAGCTGGGAAGCTCCCAGGGAGGCAGGTCAGTGGGAGCTTTGGATGGACACAGAGAAGACTGTCCTCCAAGCCAGGCCACCCACAGCTCCCGGGGTGGAAATAGAAAACTCCCAGCTCTCTTTCCAAGGTTGACAGGTCACAGCAGAGCCAGGCCAGGACCATAGCTCTGCAGGACAGCAGGAGGAGTGAGGCATCCTCCCTCTCTGCCACCTCCCCGGTGGCTGCCTGGATTGCCCTCAGCTGTGCCAGCACACTCAGCCTGGCCCAGCCCAGGCCCCCCAGGGACCAGCCTACCTGTCTTTGTCTTGCCTCCAGAAAAGCACAGCCCGCCCGCTCAGGAGCAGCTGACCTGAGGGCACTTCCTGTCAACCAGTAAATCACTGGTGTCTGCTTCAGTCACTGCTCGGTGCAGGTGACTGCAGCTCAGCAGGCGCCTAGAGGCTTGGCTTGTGCCACCATCTGCATTTTTTTTGTTGTTAATCCTGGAGTGTCTTGTCACATTCTCTCTAACCGGTGGAGAGGCATGTGTGCACACGTGTACATGTGTGTTTGAGTGTGTCTACATGCACCTGTGTGTACATCTGTGTGCTTTTGTGTGTCTGTGGCATGTGTGTACCTGTGTGTGCATGTCTGTGTCTATGTGTATGTGTGCATGCATGCATCCGTGCGTGTCTGTGCATGTGTGCATGTGTCTGTGCTCACATCTATGTATGTTCGAATGTGTGTGTCTACGTGCACCTGTGTGTGTGTACCTGTGTGTGCATCTGTATGTTTGTGTGTGAGTCTATGGGTATGTGTGTGTGTGCATTTGTGTCTGTGTGTATGTATGTGTGCGTGCATCCGTGTGTGTCTATGCATGGGTGCACATGTCTGTGTGCTTCTGTCTGAGTGCATATGTATATGTCTGCATCTCTGCATGTGTGCGTGTCTGTGCGTGCAAGTGTACACATGGCTCTCTGTGCATATCTGTCTCCCTGTGTGTCTGTGTGTGTGCATGCATGTATGCTCACAAGCTCTGGGCGTGAGCCCCAGTGGCTGATAGGGATGAGATTGTTTTGCCTCAGGAAGCCCAGGGCAGAAACATTCCCCCTACACAATCAAGGCCTTCGGTGCATTCCAGGCTGCACACGCAGGCACATAGGCTCGTGCACACTCACACCGGGGCCCGAGCTCTCCCGACACACACTCTGCTCTCCCGCGAGCTAAGGCAGGAGGCAGGAGGCCCGCAGAGCCCCAGCCCACAGGCCTCCATTCCTAGCAGGCACTCCGGGCCCCACGCTTTCCTGTGAACCCTACAAGCGCCGCCTGCCCGCCCCTCCCTGACTGCCCTCAGGGAGCCCCCAGGCAGCCGGGCTGGGGAGTGGGCAGGGACACCCCAGGTCTCTGCCTCCTGCCTTCCCATGCCCCAGGCAGCCCAAGCCACAGCTCCAGCAGGGAGAGCAAATGTCCTTTGTAGAAGGCACCAGGCCTCCCCAGCGCCCCCAGGGCCCATCGCGAGCCCAGGCAAGGAGAAATTGTCCCAAGCGCGCTCCTCATCCCTGTCTTCAGCCCTGTTGGCACCACCCGGTGTTAGGGATGCCTCCCTGCCCTCGCCATGAGAACATTTTTCTTCTTTTTCAGGCCAACAATGAGGCTCCTCGCGGTGCCGGGAGCGCTCCCTAGTGGCAAAGCCGCGCAGCACAGCATCTGGGACACCCGGGGTCCAGGTGCCTGCCCAACACCTGAAAGGCAGGATGGGAGGCAGGGGCAGACGTTCACCCCCTTCAGTCCCCACTGATCTTCCTACTCGGAAACATAATACCTCCCTGGGACTAATGGCATCCTCAGGGCTCACCCTGGACTCCAGCTATACCTGTAGTAGCAGCAATTCTCTGGGAACACTTCGGAGCCCTCTTTGCAGATTGTTTAGATTGGGTGGGGATAAGCTGGGCATGGTGGCTCATACCTGTAATCCCAGCACTTTGGGAGCCTGAGGCAGGAGGATTACTTAAATCCAGGAGTTTGAGACCAGCCTGGGCAACATAGTGAGACCCCCATCTCTACCAAAAAAAAACATAATAAAAGTAGCTGGGCATGCTGGCACGTACCTGTAGTTTCAGCTACTCAGGAGGCAGAGGCAGGAGGTCAAGGCTGCAGGAAGCCAGGGTTGTGCCACTGGACTCCAGCCTGGGTGACAGAGTGAGACTCTGTCTTTAAAATAAATAAATTTTAAAATATAAAAAGATTGGGTGGAGATCTGGGAGGAGCCGTTCTCACCCCATCCAGAGCAGATGCCAGGGACAGAAAGTGTGACCCTACAATTTGTGGAACCAGCTCCTGTCAAACTCTGTCCTCTCACAGGCAGAGGAATGACAGAAAGAAAGATATTTTATCTTAAAATTTTTTCCAATTATAAACAGAAATCATTATCATGAGAGTCAATGTCTATATACCATACACCATGGGGCAAGCCCTGCCCTAAGCCTTTCAGACCCATTAACTCATTGAATCCTCCCAACATTTTCAACGTAGAAAATTGGTAAAATACAAAATTACAAAGAAGGAAAATAAAACGCATGGTTCCATTGTGCGTTTCCTCCCAGTTCTTCATCTATGCATGTGGATTTTTTTTTTTTTTTTTGAGATGAAATCTCGCATGTCGCCCAGGCTGGAGTGCAATGCCTTGATCTCAGCTCACCGCAACCTCCGCCTCCCGGGTTCAAGCAATTCTCCTGCCTCATCCTCTCGAGTAGCTGGGATTACAGGCGTGTACCACCATGCCCAGCTAATTTTTGAATTTTTGGTATAGACAGGGTTTCACTATTTTGGCCAGGCTGGCCTCCAACTCCTGACCTCAAATGACCCACCGGCCTCCACCTCCCAAAGTTCTGGGATTACAGGCGTGAGCCATCTCGCCCAGCCGCATACAATTTTAGAACAAAAAAGTGATCATGCAGCACAGCACACTTCTGCTTTCTGCCTTTTCTGCCTAATATAATCTCATGGCCCAAGGTCATTTGTCTTGGGAAATATTCTTAATGGCTGCTTTGTAGTCTGTCTTCTGAATGTACTGTCATTTATTTGACCATTCTCAGAGGAAACTTCTGCCTTTATTACAAAAACCTGTGGGTTGGGAACTCAAGGGGCTTGTTTCACTCCAGCCTTTGAGCCTGCTGTGTATTGACAAGGGTGTAAGAGTAGTGACAGTTTCCTAAAGGCCTATCTGTGGGAATCTCAGGTGTGTGTGTTACTTACGTGTGCAAGTGATTGTGTGAATGTGTGTTCCCATGCTTAGACTTGCCCTATACATATTCATACTTCCTAGGAATCTGTCCAAAATAATTGAAAACAATAGGCTGGGCACCGTGGTTCATGCCTGTAATTCCAGCATTTTGGGAGGCCGAGGTGGGCGGATCACAAGATCAGGCGTTCAAGACCAGCCTGGCCAACATGGTGAAACCCTGTCTCTACTAAAAATACAAAACAAATTGGCCAGGCATGGTGTCATTCTCCTGTAATCCCAACTACTCAGGAGAGTAAGGCAGGAGAATGGCTTGAACCCAGGAGGTGGAGGTTTCAATGAGCCAAGATCACACCAGTGCACTCCAGCCTGGGCAACAGAGTGAGACTCTGTTTCAAAAAAAAAAAAAATTAGCCAGGCATGATGGTGTGCACTTATAGTTTTGGCTACTTGGGAGGCTGAGGCAGGAGAATTGCTTGAACTCGGGAGGTGGAGGTTGCAGTGAGCTGAGATAGCACCACTGCACTCCAGCCTGGGTGACACAGTGAGACTCCATCTGAAAAAAGAAAATTAAAACAATAGAAACAGCCGGGCATGGTGGCTCATGCCTGTAATCCCATCACTTTGGGAAGCCAAGCCGGGTGGATCACCTGAGATCAGGAGTTCAAGACCAGCCTGGTCAACATGGTAAAATCCCATCTCTACTAAAAATACAAAAATTAGCTGAGCGTGGTGGCACCCACCTGTAGTCCCAGCTACTCAGGAGGCTGAGGCAGAAGTATTGCTTGAACTGGGGACGCAGAGGTTGCAGTGAGCTGAGGTCACACCATTGTATTCCAGCCTTGTGGCAGAGCAAGACTCCATCTCAAAAAAAAAAAAAAAAAAAAGATGGTTAATTTTTTAAATACAGAGACAAAGTCTTACTCTGTCACCCAGGCTGGAGTGCAGTGATGCAATCTCAGCTCACTGCAGCCTCAACCTCCTGGGCTCAATCATCGATCCTCCCACCTTGGCCTCCCAAAGTGCTGGGATTACAGCTGTGAGCCACTGTGCCTGGCCCAAGATGGCTAATTTTGTGTTATGTGAGTTTGGCCTCAGTTAAAAAAAAAAGTCATACTAATAGCACCTATCAAGCCAAGCTTTCATACAAAGTATCCCTTTATGGTCAAATCATTATTATTTTTTTTTTAGAGGCAGGGTCTCACTCTGTATCCCAGGCTGGAATGCAGTGTCATGATCATGGCTTGCTGGAATCTTGACCTCCTGGGCTCAATCAATCTTCCTGCCTCAGCCTCCTGAGTAGCTTGGACTACAGGTAAGCACCACCTCACCTGGCTAATTTTAAAATATTTTCTAGAGACAGGGCCTCTCTATGTTTTCCAGGCTGGTCTCAAACTCTTGACTTCAAGTGATTCTCCCACTCTTTGGCATCCCAAAGTGTTGGGATTATGGGTGTGAGCCACTGTGCCCACCAGTGGTCCAATTCTGTCTTCCTCTTTTACTGCCTATCTCTTAAAGCCTGCCCCGTGGGCTCCAACTGTGAGATTTAGACCTCAGTTGGTCACACGCACCTGTCCTCATCATCCCATTCTCCCCACTTCCTTCGCATGGTATCTGTGTTTGTCAGAAAAGGACTTCAGTCGCCATGGGAATCTGAATGGCCTTTGCTGAGGATTTTGGACCTTATTTTTATTTTTCAGACCATGTCTAAAAGAAACAAACAGCCCTAAGGCAGGGTTTGGGTGGCAGCCAAGCTACTGTGAGGCTCAGCTGTCCTGCTCACATAGCACTGAAAGGAAAGTAACGAAGCTAATCCAATAACCCAGGACTGATTTGCCTCCTTAAGCCATAGCCAGGATCAGAAATCCCTTTTAATTCTCCTGGGCAATGGTAGCCTCCTTTCATGAAATGAGCCAGGGAGCAGCCTCACTTCCTCCACCCTGCCCAGTGGAATTTGTAGGAGATTGGCCGGGCATGGTGGCTCACCTGAATCCCAGCACTCTGGGAGCCCGAGGCAGCTGGATCACCTGAGGTCAGGAGTTCGAGACCAGCCTGGCCAACATGATGAAACCCTGTCTACTAAAAATATAAAAATTAGCCAGGTATGGTGGTGTGTGCCTGTAATCCCAGCTACCCGAGAGGCCGAGGTCGAAGAATCACTTGAACCCAGGAGGCAGAGGTTGCAGTGAGCCAAAATTGTGCTACTGCACTGCAGCCTGGGTGACAGCGAGAGACTCTGTTTAAAACAAAACAATAACAGAAAAACCTTATAGGAGCTTGCAGATTCTCCTTCATCCACCCTCCCCTCAAATCTCCTAAGAACCCAGGGGCATTTATTCCTGGGAGAGACTTCGCCTCTGGTCCATCTAACAGCTGCACCAGCAGGTGTGGGCACAGCACGGGCATGGCGACTCCTAGTGCAGCCGTCAGGCAGTCCCTGGGGTCTCAGTCTGACCTTGAGATGTGGACACAGGGAAAAGGGTGGCGATCTCCCCCACCCTCACATCTCAGCATCTGGCTCCCGACATCCCCCAGCTTCATGCCACACTCAGTGGGCTGGCCGGGCACCGCGTGCTGCTCCATCTGCTGCGTGTTGTCCTGTTGGGCAATTGCTTCTTGCTGGATCTGTTTAGTTACTTTTGGCTGCAGTAACACAGACCTAGAATCCATTTGGCATTATCACTAAGGGCTAGGCTGTCTCACAGGACAGGGACTGTGGAGGAAGGGCGGGGAGGGACTGTGGAGGAAGGGCGGGGAGGGGCTGTGCCAGCTGAGCCATATTGTAACTCCCCTTTCCCTGGGCCAGCCTTAGCACCAGGATGGGTCCCCTCAGGGCCATCAGATGGCAGAGGTCATACTAGGCATTGAATACAGACCCAGCGACATTTAAAGGAAGAGTTAGCTGAGCACAGTGGCTCACACCTATAATCCCAGTATTTCAGGAGGCTGAGGCCAGAGGATTGCTTCAGCTTGGGAGGCTGAGGCTGCAGTGAACTGTGATTGTGTCACTGTACTCCTACATGGGTGACTAGCGAAACGCCGTCTCAAGAAAAGAAGAAAAGAGTTGTGAAGAACATTCCTAGAAGCTCTCCAGCAGCTTCCCCTCAGCACTCATTGGTCAGAAAGGGGTCATCTGCTCATTCTTGAACCAGGTCCTGGCCACGGCAAAACAATTCCCTTAATCACTTTACAATCTACAATCTACTGCCAGACTTAGCAAATAAAACTACAGGACGCTCAGTTAAAATTTTTTTAGACTGAGTTTTGCTTTTGTTGTCCAGGCTGCAGTGTAATGGCACGATCTCGGCTCACTGCAAACTCTGCCTCCCAGGTTCAAGCGATTCTCCTGCTTCAGCCTCCTGAGTAGACGGGATTACAGGCGTGAGCCACCGCGCCCAGCTAATTTTTGTATTTTTAGTAGAGACAGGGTTTCACCGTGTTGGCCAGGCTGGTCTCAGACTCCTGACCTCAGGTGATCACCCACTTCTGCCTCCCAAAGTGCTAGAATTACAGGTGTGAGCCACTGCGCCTGGCCCAGGCTTCAGAATTTTTTTTTTTTCTTTTGAGATGGAGTTTCACTCTTGCTGCCCAGGCTGGAGTGCAATGCCGCAGCCTCCGCCTCCCAGGTTCAAGTGATTCTCCTGTCTCGCCTCCCGGGATTACAGGCATGTGTCATCACATCCAGCTAATTTTGCATTTTTAGTAGATGGGGTTTCTCCATGTTGGTCGGGCTGGTCTCAAACACCTGACCTCAAGTGATCCGCCCACCTCAGCCTCCCAAAGTGCTGGGATTACAGGCATGAGTCACCATGCCAGGCCTGGCTTCAGGATTTTTAAGAGCCTCGAAGGTGATCTCAATGTGCAGCGAAGGTTGAGAACCACTGACAGACTGCATGGGACATCTCGGAGCTTGAAATCTCACACTGACATTTAGACACCGAAGTCCATGCAGAGGACGTGGAAACCAAATAGAAACCGACAAGAAGGACATGAAAAGCGACAAAAGCTGTGAATCAGGGCATAAAGATACAAGGTATTAAGATCATACAGAAAGAACCAGCGGGCATGGAACCGAGGGAGGGGCTGGCGCCTGTCCCCGGGGCCAGCACTTGCTAAAGGCCTGCTGTATTCATGACACTCCCGGGGCCGTGCTGTCTCAGTGAAGACCATTGCTTAGGAAAATCCCGTTCTTCCCACTTGACATCTCAATGGCTTGACTACTCCCCAAACCCCCAGCTCAGGGCGGCTCTGGCTTTTGTTTTTTACAGATTTGGTCTAAACAGTGAGGTTCTGGCGCCAGCTCGGACAGGCTCCCAAGACTGTTTGGGTTTTAGGACGTTGGCAAACCAATCGTTCCACGGGACCATTATTTAATAAATTATGCAAATGTGCAGTGACATCAATTACATAAAAAGATACTGAATGCTCAAAACATCACTACTAATTATGTTACTACAATTTACTGCTATCTATGTTCTTTTTAAAATTTTAAGTGGGGACCTTTTTTTTCTACTTTGTTTATTTTTTATTTACTTATTTTTTGAGACAATTTTGCTCTTTTGCCCAGGTTGGAGTGCAGTGGTGTGATCTCAGCTCACTCAATCTCTGCCCCTGCCCCCCGGGTTCAAGATATTCTCCTGCTTGGCCTCCCAAGTAGCTGGGATTACAGGTGTCCACCACCATGCCCGGCTGATTTTTGTATTTTCAGTAGAGACGGGGTTTCACCATATTGGCCAGGCTGGTCTCGAACTCCTGATCTCAGGTGATCCACCCGCCTTGGCCTCCCAAAGTGCTAGGATTATAGGCATGGGCTACTTTGCATGTTTATTTATTTTCTGTTGCCTGGGCTGGAGTGCAGTGGCCAGATCATAGCTCACTGTGGGCTGGGTATGGTGCCTCACACCCATGATGGGAGGCCGAGGCGGGTGGATCATTTGAGGTCAGGAGTTTGAGTCCAGCCTGGCCAACATAGTGAAACCTGTCTCTACTAAAAATACAAAAAAGTAGCCAAGTGGGATGGTGCACACCTGTAATCCCAGCTACTGGGAAAGCTGAGGCAGGAGAATCACTTGAATCTGGGAGGCAGAGGTTGCAGTGAGCCGAGATTGAACCACTGCACTCCAGCCTGGGTGACAGAGTGAAACTCCACTTCTAAATAAATAAATATTTATTTATATAAATAAACGAACAAACAAACATAGCTCCCTGCAGCCTCAAGCTCCCAGGCTCCAGCGAGTCTCCTGCCTGAGCCTCTGGGGTGGCTGGGATTACAGGCTTAAAATGCCCTCGGCTCCAGCCTCCCTGCTTCGATCAGACCTGCATCAAATCCCAGCCTTTCCCGTCCTTTCTCAGTTGGTGACACATTGATGAACTTCCTATTCAATCAGGACCCACCAGGGACGGAGCCCAGCTGAAACAGAGCAGTATCTGTCAATTGCCTTTGAACCCCAAGGCCAACCCTGCCTGTTGAAGTATGTGTCACTTGGATGCTGGACAGAAATTTTTCTTTATCTGCAAAACTGAAGCACCTTTCCTCTAAACAGCAAATGATTGTTCACGATACCCAATTATTTCTTTCTAAATAATTTTTTTTTCTAATTTACTTTTGAAGCATAATGTAGATACACTGACATGTACGTATCTGAAGTAGACAATTGGGTGAGTTTTGACAAACGCACATCCCTGTGTATCCCACTCCCCTGTCAGAATCCAGACCATTTATCTCATTCTGGTAAAATCCCCCAGCCCGTTCTCCCTCAATCCTCCACCCGCTCCCCAGAGGCAACCGCTATTCCAATTTCTGACATCAGAGATGAGTTTTGTCTATTCTAGAACTACACAGAAATGGAATCACACAGCGTGTACACTTTTGTGCCTGGCTTCTTTAACTCAGCATAAAGCCAAATAATTGTTTTTAAGCAACTTAAATTTTCCATGCAGTCTGGGTGCTGGAGAAGGCTTCTTGATTTTTTTCTTTTTTCTTCAAGAAGCAGGGTCTTAGGCCGGGTGCGGTGGCTCTTGTAATCTCAGCACTTTGGGAGGCCAAGGCAGGCAGATCACTTGAGTTCAGGAGTCCAAGACCAGCATGGCCAACATGGTGAAACCCCATCTCTACTAAAAATACAAAAGTTAGCCAGGCATGGTGGCAGGAGCCTGTAATCCCAGCTACTCAGGAGGCTGAGGCACAAGAATTGCCTGAACCCAGGAGGTAGAGGTTGCAGTGAGCTGAGATAGTGCCACTGTACCCCAGCCTGAGGAATAGAGCGAGACTCTGTCTAAAAAAAAAAAAAAGGCTGGATGCAGTGGCTCACACCTGTAATCCCAGCACTTTGGGAGGCCGAGGCAGGCAGATCACTTGAGCTCAGGAGTTTGAGACCAGCCTGGCCAACATGACGAAACCCTGTCTCTACTAAAAATACAAAAAATACAAAAATTAGCCATGCATGATGGCATGAGCTTATAATCCCAGCCACTCAGGAGGCTGAGGCACAAGAATTGCCTGAACTTGGGATGCGGAGGTTGCAGTGAGCCGAGGTCGTGCCATTGCACTCCAGTGTGGACAAAAGAGCGAGACTCTATCTCAAAAAAAAGAAAAGAAACAGGGTCTCGCTCTGTCACCCAGGCCGGAGTGCAGTGATACGAACTTGGCTCACTGCAGCATCCACCTCCCGGGGTCAAGCCTCCTGTCTCAGCCTCCTGAGTAGCTGAGACTACAGGCACCGACACCACAACCAGCTAATTTTTTTACTTCTATTTTTAGTAGAGATGGGGTCTCGCCATGCTGCTCAGGCTGATCTTGTACTCCTGATCTCAAGTGATTCTCCTGCCTTGGCCTTCCAAAGCACTGGGATTATAGGTGTGAGCCACCACGCCTTGCTGGCTTCTAGATTTTGAATCTTTATGTTGGAATTCAAAATAAACTTTGGCCAAGCAAATATTCTCTTCCTCCCTTCCTCAGGCTCTAGGTTTCAGAGACTCCTGAGAATAGAGAACTTCAAAAGGAACTATGAATTTTGCCCCTCAGATCTTACCTTGGCACTAAGGCAGAGAGTGATAGGCCCTGCGGGGAGGGCCAGCGACCACACAGCTTTGTCTGGGACATGGGAACAGAAAAAGCCATGACAGGTGAGTAGTCATTTCCTATTGCTACTGGAACAAATTGGCCACAACTTTAGAAGCTTAAAACGACACAATTGTGTTCAGTAGTTCACAGGTCAGAAGTCCAGGTTGACTCAGCTAGTTTCTCTGATCCAGGTTTTACAAGGTCAAAGTCAAAGTGTCAGCCAGGCTGGGTTCTTATCAGGAGGTTCAGACACCGTCAGTGTCTCACCAAACTCAGTTCCTTGAAGTTGCAGGATGGGGATCCCCTCTGTGCTGACTGTGAGCTGGGGACCAGTCTGTCCTAGACGCAAGGAAACCCAGCTGCAAAGAACCCCGCTGCGCTTTACTTAGACTAGTACTTCCTGACACGTTTTAGCCAGGAAGCTCTTTTTCACAAAATCTCTCTCTCTGTCTGTCTCTCTGTCTCTCTCTCTCTCATTTATTTACACTTTTTTTTTGAGACAGGGAATGCTCTGTTCCCCAGGCTGGAGTGCAGGGATGTGATCGCAGCTGACTGTGGCCTCCCAGGCTCAAGCAATCTTCCTGCCTCAGCCTCCCATGTGGCTGGGACCACAGGCATGCACCACCATGCCTAGCTCATTTTTATATTTTTTTTATAAAGGCAGGGTCTCGCCATGTTGCACAGATTGGTCTCAAACTCCCAGGCTCAAGCAATTCTCCGCCCTCCGCAGCCTCCCAAAGTGCTGAGATTACAGGCATCAGTCACGACACCCAGCCCGTAATCTTTTTATTTTTTATTTTTATTTTTTGAGACAGAGTCTTGCTCTTATTTCCCAGGCTGGAGTGCAATGGTATGATCTCAGCTCACTGCAACCTCCACCTCCCAGGTTCAAGCAATTCTCCTGCCTCAGCCTCCCGAGTAGCTGGGATTACAGACACCCGCCACCACACCTGGCTAATTTTTGGATTTTTAGTAGAGATGGGGTTTTGCCATGTTGATCAGGCTGGTATTGAACTCCCAACCTCAAGTGATCCTCCTGCCTCGGGCTCCTGAAGTGCTGGGATTACAGGTGCGAGCCACCGCACCCAGCCCATAATCTTTCCTAAGGTTCAACAAGATATTGATATTTGGGGAAAGTGGAATTGGAGCTTGTGTAATTTTTGTATCCCCAAACTTGTTTCAGTCCTTCCTCTAAACTCTTTCTAATGGCAATTCTAGCTCCCTTTCTGTCGTCCTAAGGTTTGGCTTTTGCACAGCTGGAGAGTGTTCTTCTTGAAACCAGGCCCAGGGCCTGCCGGCTTTCAGCCCTGACTCCAAGACTCTGACGTGTGACATCATGCAAGTTTCTGAGCCTTTCTGAACGTGGTTCCTTCTTCATTTTGTTTGCGATCGCAAGGGAAGCTGGGAGAACTAAACTAGGCAATGTGCACAAAATGCTTGGCCCATGGTTTGCAATTGATAAATGTTACTCATCATTATGGTTGTGTTTTCTAGTTTTTGGTTTTGTTTTTGAGATGGAGTTTTGCTCTCGTTGCTCAGGCTGGAGTGCAATGGCGCCATCTCGGCTCACCACAACCTCCGCCTCCCGGGTTCAAGCGATTCTCCTGCCTCAGCCTCTTGAGTATCTGGGATTACAGGCATGGGCCACCATAAGAACTAAAAGGTCTTCACTAACCTTCCCCTTTGCCTTTTCATCACTGTCAATACCAGGTACCAAGAGCCTGTGAAGCGTCTTCCAGGGTGGCTGCAATTTTGGCTCAGGAAAACTAGACGTGGCCTGACTTGCAGGTAAATGGCCATGGATGCTTCTCCCACAGTTTCTAGAAATCTGGATGAACTAATCCAGAAGGATCCTGTCTGAATAAGAATGCTGCTCCAGGTGACCAGGAGGCCTCCTCGTTTGGTGCTTATGGAGAGGGGAGGCTGTGCAGAAAGCTGCCCGTGGAAGGGACACGCAGGTCCCTGATCTGACCCATAAGCATCCCACCCACCCCAGGGACCCACTCTCACCCGATGCTGTGGCTCTCCACCCACCTCCCTGGGCCTCCTTGACCTGATAGGCAGGTGAGCACCGCCTGACCCAGCAGCCTCTGGCGAAGTGACCCCCATAAGGAACACCTGCAGTTCTGGGCAGCTGCCTGCTTCAAAACTGAGAGCCCAGGTGGCCTCCCCGAGGGCACCTTCTTCCTCTTTCTAAGTCAGAGCCAGTGGGGATGCGCTTTTCTTATGCACAGCGGGCAAACGAGACCCAGAGCCAGCTTCGAGCCCTGACTTTGAGACACTGATTTGTGACATCGGGTAAGTCTCTGAGCCTTTCTGAACTTGGTTTCTTCTTCCCACGAAAGCTCCTGGGCTTTCAAACCTCTAGTCAGGCTCCAGCCCGTCCTCCCTGAATAGTGACCTTTTGCCCCTGCCTGGTCCCTCACAGACATAGCTGGCTGCGATGCCCTCCCTTTCCCCTCCCAAGGGGCCACCCTGCCTCTGCCCGCCATGGGGCAGAGGTGGTCTTTCTCCCACCCTGGCTGTGTCCGGCTGTGGCCGGCTGTGGCCATCGACGTGGGTTTAGACTTGGTCCAACCTCAGTCTTGACTGCCATCTAGTGGCCCCCAGACTCCTGCTGGGATTCAAGTTCTCTGGCCCATTTTTTATGTCAATGAATATATAACTAAATTCCCTAGCTTCATTTTAAAGGCTGCATAGAATTTCTTTCTTTTTTTGAGATGGAGTCTCCCTCTGTCACCCAGGCTGGAGTGCAACGGCACAATCTTGGCTCACTGCAACCTCCACCTCCCAGGTTCAAGCAATTCTCCTGCCTTAGGCTCCCAAGTAGCTGGGATTACAGGCGCCCGCCACCAAGCCTGGCTAATTTTTGTATTTTTAGTAGAGACGGGGTTCCACCATGGTGGCCAGGCTTGTCTCAAACTCCTGCCCTCACGTCATCTGCCCGCCTCAGCCTCTCAAAGTCTGAGATTACAGGTGTGAGCCACCGCACCCAGTCGGCTGCGTTGAATTTCATCGCATGGATAGACATGGATGAACTTGTACTTAACCAACTTGCCTAAAGTACCTTACCTTTGATCCTCTCCACTCCCATGGTCAAATCTTGGTCCAGCCTCAGACCCTCCACTGGGCACACCCAGGGGCCAGCCCTCTGGAAAGCAGTGGGACTGAGTATGATCCTCGGGTGGCCTGTACAGGACGGTGGGTGGCCATGGTGTGACATCCTGCCAAGGACGTGGACCCTCCAGGACTTGCCATCCTGCCTGTGGAGGGTTTCCAGCCTTACATGGTTGGCACATCACTGACATCCCGGTTCCACCCTCTGCCCACTAGATGGTGCGATGGGCAGTGTGCAGTCTGAGTGAAGGAGGGACATGGAGGGGAGAGGGTTGGCCCTTCCAGGGGGAGGAAAGTGTCACAGAGGAGGCAGCATGTGAGGGGTCTGCATCCGGGTAGGAGGGAAGAAGGGCAGAGGTATCTGCAGGTGAGCATGGCCCAATCCCTGGGCAGACCCTCTGAGGAGTCAGGTGTCCAGCACTCAGACCCTGACCCAGCCACACACTTGGACCACCTGCTTCCTCATCTGGAAAACGGTGCCCCCACCTGCCTCCCAGGCTCTCTGCAGGATCATCAGGGTCTAGCAGAATTGGACTCGAAGGCCTGGTGTGCAGTAGATGCTTGTATTCATCTCCTGGGGCTTCCATAACAAATGACCCCAGCAGAGGACTTAAAGCAACAGAAGTGTATTATCTTACAGTTCCGGGGGAAGTCCAGTTCTGATCAGAAGTCCAAGATCGAGGAGTCAGCAGGGCAGGTTCCCTTTGGAGACTCGGGGGGAGAATCTGTCCATGCCTCTCCTAGCTTCTGTCTCCTGTATGACTTGTTTTGTAGGTGCACTCCTCCCATCTCTGCCTGTTTTCACATGGCACTGTGTGTGTGTGCGTGTGTCTTATAAGAACACTAGTTGGGCTGGGCATGGTGGCTCGCGCCTGTAATACCAGCACTTTGAAAGGCCAAGGCGGGCAGGTCATCTGAGGTTGGGAGTTTGAGACCAGCCTGACCAACATGGAGAAACCCTGTCTCTACTAAAAAATACAAAATTAACCGGGAGTGATGGCGCATGCTTGTAATCCCAGCAGCTCAGGAGGCTGAGGCAGGAGAATCCCTTGAACCTGGGAGGCGGAGGTTGTGGTGAGCTGAGATCGTGCCTCTGCACTCCAGCCTGGACACAAGAACACTACTTGTTAGGCCGGGCACGGTGGCTCACGCCTGTAATCCTGACACTTTGGGAGGGCAAGGTAGGCAGATCACTTGAGACCAGGAGTCTGAGACCAGCCTGGCCAACATGGCAAAAGCCATATCTAATAAAAACACAAAATTTAGCCAGGCATGGTGGTGGATGCCTATAAACCCAGCTACTCTGGAGGCTGAGGTACAAGAATCACTTGAACCTGGGAGGCAGAGGTTGCAGTGAGCTGAGACCACACCACTGCACTCCAGGCTGGGGGACAAAGAGAGACTCTGTCTTAAATAAATAAATAAATGTATGTGTGTATGTTAGATTTAGGGCCCACCCTTAGCATGACCTCATTGTAAGCCCAAATGTATCTGAGAGAGATCTCAATTTAGAAAGTTTATTTTGCCAAGGTTAAGGATGCACCCGTGACAGCCTCAGGAGGTCCTGACCGCGTGTGCCCAAGGTGGCCGGGCACAGCTTGGTTTTCTACATTTTAGGAAGACATGAGACATCCATGGATATGTGTAAGATGTGCATTGATTGGATCTGGAAAGCTGGGACAACTTGAAGCAAGGGCCCTCCTGATTGTAGATAGATAAAAGACAAACAACTGCATTCTTTTAACCTCTGATTAGCCTTTTACTAAAGCTAACCCCGTTTTAACTTCATCTTTTTTTTCTTTTTTTTTTTTGAGAGGGAGTCTTGCTCAGTTGCCCAGGCTGGAGTGCAGTGGCGTGATCTCCACCCACCGCAACCTCTGCCTCCCAGATTCAAGTGATTCTCCTGCCTCAGCCTCCTGAGTAGCTGGCGTTACAGGCATGTGCCACCACACCCGGCTAATTTTTTGTATCTTTAGTAGAGACAGGGTTTCACCATGTTGGCCAGGCTGCTCTTGAACTCCTGACCTCGTGATTCACTCACCTCGGCCTCCCAGCATGCTGGGATTACAGAGTGCTGGGATTACTGCGCCCAGCCTCAACCTAATCTTTCTTAAACCAAGGTCATGCTCAGCCACACTGGGGAAACTGAGGCAGCCTTCTGCACTCTCCAAACCACAGGGGCTTTTTCAATAACTGTTTTGGTTTCCTGTGGCTGCCATGACAAAGTAACAATAACTGAGTAGCTTAACAGACATTTCTTCTCTGCGGCTCTGGAGGCCAGAAGTCCAAGATCAAGGTGTGGGCAGGGTTGCTTCCTTCTGAAGTCTCTGAGGGAAGGGGCTGCTCCCTCAGCCTCCCAAAGAGCTGGGATTACAGGTGTGAGTCACGATGCCTGACCCAAATTTTACTTTTCACAAGTACATGGGTCTTTGGATGAGAGCCCATCCCGATGACCTCATCTTAACTTGATGACCTCTGCAAATACCCTATTTCCAAATAAGGGCAGAGTTCTGAGGTCCTGAGGGTTAGGACTCCAACATATGAATGATAGCAAGTGACACCTTTTCTCTGATGAGAACCGGCTGGGAAGGTACTGGCACTGCCCTCCAGCAGAGCACCATGCCGTCAGACAGGCCTTCAACGAGGCTCTTTTGAAACACTGATCTGTGAGAATGTTCTAGGCAAATGAAATAGCACCCAAGAAGCCAAGTGGCTTGGAAAATGCACGTAAGGCTTCAGAAAAGACGGAGCAGTTGGACAGGCAAGTGAGGCAGCGCTAATTGGCAGCCACGTTTTGTTTTCTCTCCACAGCTGCCTCGTGAAATTGTCAAACAACCGTACATGTTGAAGCCGTGAAGTTAAAAACGTTAAAAAAACGGGCTAATGTTCTCCAAGACCACGCTTTAAAGACAGCTTTTGTTCCGTATTCTGGGTTTTCTCAATCAGCAGAAAACACTGTCTCCAGTTGACAGGGGCACAAAGAGATAAAAGGGAGATGCCATCATGAACATTTCTAGAGCAATTTTCTCTTCTGTCTTATCACTGCCTTCAAGACACATTATTTTCATCTGAAGTGTGGTTCCAATTTGGAGGAGTGAAAAAGCCTTTTTATCTCTCCCGTTCCTCTTTTTTTTTTTTTTCCTCCTCTCTGTCTCCTGAGGGAAGCTTAGGGGAAGAACATTCCACCACTCTCCATGGTTTTGGAATCCCATAAAACATGCCAGCGATTGGACTGTTTGGGACTGATAAACGCCTTTCCAACCCCCCATGTGGCTCCAGCACAAGTTGTCATGGCCATTATGCAAACCTGATGCAGGGACAACCAACATGGCTTGAAGAAAGCAGGTGAGAGACACAGACATGAAGAGGAGCCAATCTGCCATCCTCTGTCCCCACTCTTCCCACCTCCCGAAAGCCAAGGGTGCTGAGGGCTGGACAGGTAGCTGTGGGTCCCATGTGTGTCCCCCACCCCCCGTTTTTTTTTAAAGATGAAGTCTCACTCTATCACCCAGGCTGGAGTGCAATGGCACGATCTTGGTTCACTGCAACCTCCGCCTCCCATGTTCAAGCAATTCTCCTGCCTCAGCCTCCTGAGTAGCTGGGATTACAGGCATGCGCTGCCACACCTGGCTAATTTTTGTATTTTTAGTAGAGACAGGGTTTCACCATGTTGGCCAGGCTGGTCTCGAACGCCTGACCTCATGATCCACCCACCTTGGCCTCCCAAAGTGCTGGGATTACAGGCGGGAGCCAGCACATCTGGCCTCCATGTGTGCTTTATCCACCATTCCCTTTCTCAAAGCCAAGGCCTGCATGTGTGTTTTCATTCACCTGTCACCAGTGATATCTGTGAAGCCAGCTTTATCATTCTGGCATCGGAAGCTCCTTGTCCTTGAACACTTGAATCGCAGAAGAGGAGAGCCTAGAGGCCAGACCTTCCCTGTCCTTTTTATATCTGCCCCCACCAAACCAGATAAAGGAGATTTCAAGAGCAATTTGGTGGGTGATAGCGATGGCCAGCCTCAGGGATGGTCTGAGCTCCTGGGACCTGGAGGCGACCCAAACTGCTTGGGCAGATGAAGGCAAAGGTCCTAATATGGGGCGTGATCTATGGAGAAGTGATTCTCAAACTCTGGCATGAAGTAAACATGCTGAGAAAGCTGTTTTGTGATGCCTTTAGAAGCATTTACTGCCATTATTATGAATTCCTTTCTTCATTCAAAAAATGTCTTCTGTGCCAGGCCCTGCTCTAATTACTGAGGATATAATAGTTTTTTTAAAAAAAATTATTCCTTTGGCCAGGCAAGGTGGCTCACTCCTGTAATCTCATCCCTTTGGGAGGCCGAGGCAGGTGGATCACGAGGTCAGGAGATCAAGACCATCCTGGCCAACATGGTAAAACTTTGTCTCTACTAAAAAATCCAAAAATTAGCCGGGCAAGGTGGTATGCACCTATAGTCTCAGCTACTCGGGAGGCTGAGGAAGGAGAATCTCTTGAACCCAGGAGGCAGAGGTTGCAGTGAGCCAAGATCACGCCACTGCAGTCCAGCCTGGGCCACAGAGTGAGACTCTGTCTCAAAAAAATAAACTCTTCCCTACCCTCATGGAATCCAAACTCTACAGGGGCTGAGTAGACAGTAAATAAAAAATCAACACTGGTTACAATTCAGTGACTCATCAGCAAGTTGTCGCCAATGGATTGGAAGTGTGTCCTGCTCAGCCACTGCCCAAGCCAAGGAAGTACAGCCTCTCTGGGGCTGGTGTCACACGACACTTCACCTCTTCCCTGGATGCCAGCAGGGAACACCTCACTCCACCCTGTGTCACACGACCACTCAGACCATCATTACTCTAGGAGCCCACAGTTAGAACCAGAATATTGGTGTGACAATGGCTGACATGGGACAGCTCCAGGACATGGGACAGCTCCAGGAGGGACTGGAGTACCCCAGGTTGAATGCAATCCTCAGTTACCTCCTCATAACACATCTTCCTCGTGGGTGCTCATACAGAGTGAGCCCTGTTTCTGGGGAGACAATGTCTGGAAAACACGAGCCTGGGTTCCCTTATTCTCTTCTCCCCAGTTCCACTGCATTCTGTCTGCAGAGGCCTTCCCAGCAGGTGGGAGAGAAGTGGCACGGTCGGGGAGTGTGGGGATTCAACACACCGCTCTCTCCAACCATGACTCGTGGGTAATGTGTGGCAGGAACCTGGTCAGAAGAAGGAATGAGGACGTGTCCCACCCATGCAGGGTTATGGAGCACTGCATTTATGCAAGAGCACTGACATCCACAGACACCTCTGAGGCAGCTTGAAGAAGGAGACCCGCCCTCTAGAGAGAGAAATATTGGACTTTAAATTATTTTAGCCAGCCACGGTGGCTCACGTCTATAATCCCAGCACTTTGGGAGGCCGAGGTGGGTGGAACATGAGGTTAGGAGTTCGAGACCAGCCTGACCAACGTGGTAAAACTCCATCTCTACTAAAAATACAAAAATTAGCCAGCTTGGTGGCACACGCCTGTAATCCCAGCTACTCAGGAGGCTGAGGCAGGAGAATTGCTGGAACCCAGGAGGTGGAGTTTGCAGTGAGCTGAGATCTCTCTCGCCACTGCACTCCAGTCCGTGACAAAGTGAGACTTGGTCTCAAAAAAAAAATTATTTTATCTTGAGAGTTCTTCCTTTAGTGCCTTTCTCTCTCTCTCTTTCTCTCTCTCTCTTCCTCCCTCCTTCCCTCCCTCCCTCCACCCTTCTCCTCCTTACGCTATGTCTCTGTGAGAAGGACACTTCCTCCTATCTGTTCTGTCCTCTCACTTGTGGCTCAAAGGGGTGCCAAATGAAGGGGGACATCTGAGAACGGCTGTGTCATGTGATTCAGGGAAACTCAAAAGTTGTTTCAAAATCGTGCCTCTCACCTCTCTCCTTAACCAAGATTAATTCTGGTGGAATTATAGATACCAGTGTAAAAAATGAAACCCTTACAAAACTAGAACACCCGGATAAATAATTTTAGATTCTCAAAACAGAGAAAGCTTTCTAAGTGTGGTGGGTATACATCCAAGTCAACAAATTAAGGAATACAGGAACATGTGTTTTTTGTTGTTGTTGTAACTTAATTTGCATTTCAAGCAGGCTGGTGGGGCCCCAACTATATGAGTTAGGGGTTGTGCCTGAATCCCTAAGCCTTCAACGGTGTTGGCAGAGGGGGTCTGGCCTGGAGTACTTGGCTTAAAGGGTCACTCTGTCAGCATTATTCGAGCCCCGGGTTTGGCAGTTTCCTCTGGCCATCCGCCCTCTTCGCAGTCAGCAGCCTGTATGCACAGGTGCCTTCAGGTACAGCAGTGCCAGATGTAGCAAAAAATGAATGAATGGATACATGAATGATGGGCATGCAGTTAATTTGAATTCCAGACAATGAAAAAATTTTTAGTATAATTACATCCCAAATATTGACAGCCACTCGCCACAAATCATTGCATGTCTGAAATTTAAATTGTATTTATTTTGTTTTTGAAATTTAAATTAAATTGGGCTTCTCGTATTTTATCTGGCAGCCCTGTCAGTAGGATGGCTATAACCGCCACGACCACCTGCCTCTTCTTTCGCCTGCAGGAGTCAAGACAGGGATCAGGAAAGAGACCAAGAAAGACACCAAGAGAGGCACTGGGAGGGCTTCCCCACCAGCCACTGAGCAGACGCCTTTTCCTTGGCCTACAGGAGCCATCTTGGGTCACGTGCTCACCTCTGAGCCAATCACAGTCCCAGGGGCATGCCCTGCTCTGATTGGCTCAGGCCTGGGCCCCTGAGCCAATTGCTGGCCAGGGCTTGTGGGACCCTGATTGACTGAATCCCTGACTCCGCCTTAAGTGGGTCTTTAAATTCAAAATCAAGATAAATTGTCTGCAACCTGGAGAAAGTACTCTTGGCAAAATAGGAAAAAAAAAAAAAAAAGATTCTGGGTCCTCTTTTTGTTAGGATGTCTTCAGATGACTTTTGAGATAGACCTTGATGGAGTAGTTCTATCTTCCCTCCCCTTTTTTCCCTCCCTCCCTCCCTCCCTCCTTTCTTCCTTCCTTCTTTTCCTTCCTTCCTTCCTTCCTTCCTTCCTTCCTTCCTTCCTTCCTTCCTTCCTTCCTTCCCTCCTTCCTTCCTATTCTGCAAATGGAGCAGGTTCCATTTTTCTGACTTTGCCTGAAAGACTGAAGCAAGTGAACACTAGGGATAACATTTTTTCCATGAGTAAAATCACCCTAGCAGGATGATAACTATGGTTACATCTAACTCAAGGAAGTTCCAGAAATAAACAGTTCATGCTGGACCTAAGTGTGTCCTTGCAAATAGCCATGACACTGAGCTTTTCTTTCTCTCCCTCCCTTCTTTCCTTTTCCTTCCTTCCTTAAGCAAAATGGTGAAACCAGCTTGTGACATTTTCCCACTGGCAGGGGAGCTAGGGAAACGGGGTTGAGGGAAAACATGAGGATTGTAATCAAATGTTTAACTGGTTTATTGAGCAGTCTCAGACTCAAGGGATATAAACATGAAATGGTTTTACATTTTCTCTAATCAATGCCTTCAGCTATGCTCTGTCAAATTCCACTTTCTATCTCCAAATGACATTTTCAGCAGATCCTATATTATTTTCCTGATCATTTTCAGTTATTAGAAAGCCTCCCAGTTTTAAACCACAACCTCATGTCTAATTCAAAGCTCTCAGGTCCCATTTGCCCTGCAGCAGCCCAGCTGTGGCTCTGAGATAAGAATGGAGGCACTCCCCACCTGTCTCTGAGGCTCTGGTACCACCTGTCCTGGGTTTGTCTCCATGGAGTTGGTGTGCCCATCACTCCCCACCCCCTGCCACATTTCCTGGAGTGATGTTCAGACTGACGCTGTGCATCTCCATTACTGAGGATGCCTCTAGATAGGGATGTCCGGCCGGGTGTGTGGCTCATACCAGTAATCCCAACACTTTGGAAGGCCAAGGCAGACAGATCACCTGAGGTCAGGAGTTCAAGACCAGCCTGGCCAATATGGTGAAACCCCGTCTCTACTAAAAGTACAAAAATTAGCTGGGCGTGGTGGCAGCTGCCTGTAATTCCCAGCTACTTGGGAGGCCAAGGCAGGAGAATTGCTTGAACCCAGGAGGTAGAGGTTGCAGTGAGCCAAGATCACACCATTGCACTCCAGCCTGGGTAATAACAGTGAAACTTTGTCTAAAAAAAAAAAAGGAAAGAGATGTCCATGTTTCCCTTCAAGCCCTGTGAGTGGTCCATGCACTTACCACCTTCTCTGGGTAAGGTGTCCCTTACTGAGGGCACCCTGGGCACTGGGCAGGTCACAGCTCCTGCTTCCCCTCGGTATCATGGTCATTCACCTGGAGCCACAGGAATCAATGAGGTCCTCTGCAATGGCTTCCTTTTTTTTTTTTTTTTTTTTTTGAGATGGAGTTTTGCTCTTATTGACCAGTTTGAAGTGCAATAGAGTGATCTCAGCTCACCGCAACCTTCACCTTCCAGGTTCAAGCAATTCTCCTGCCTCAGCCTCCCAAGTAGCTGGGATTACAGGTGTGTACCACCATGCCTAGCTAATTTTGTATTTTTGTAAAGATGGAGTTTCTCCATGTTGGTCAAGCTGGTCTCAAACTCCCAAAGTGCTGGGATTACAGGCGTGAGCCACTGTGCCTGGCCCTCTGTAATGGCTCCTAAGTGCTGTAAACATATGGGGTGGAGGACCCCCATCCTTTTTTCCTGTGTAATTGCATCACAGTCCCTCCCTGCACAGCCATCACCAGCTGCTCCAGTCAGATTCTTTCCAGATGGGAAGCAGACCCCGGTTTCTATGCTCATATATGCACTATATTCCTGGGAACCCAGGCCAAGCTCCTGGGCACACCTTCTCCACGCCCCAGGATGTCCCGAGAGCAAGAACAAAGGAGACTGCAGACTCTGCAAGTGCCCAGCAGGGAGTGAGCTGCCGGTGGCCTCTGCTTGCCGGCACCCCCAGCCTTGAAGGGTTATCTTCCTGGAACTCCACTTGTTTGACTTGTCTGAGAGGGAAACACAGCCTCAGCTGACTTGGGTTTTGGGGAAAGAGCTCCTGTCCCCTCCCTCTACTAGAATGACAGTACGTAGAATAGAACCATAATATATTAAACATTTATAATCCAAACAATTCCTGTATATGATTTCATTTACAATGATAAATATTCTACTGTTACTGCCATCTTATGATGAGAAAATTGAGATTTGGCCAGGCACGGTGGCTCACACCTATAATCCCAGCACTTTGGAAGGCCAAGGCGGGCAGATCACATGAGGTCAGGAGTTTGAGACCAGCCTGGCCAACATGGTGAAACCCCATCTCTACTAAAAATACAAAAATTAGCCCAGCGTGGTGGCATGTGGCTGTAATCTCAGCTACTCCAGAAGCTGAGGCAAGAGAATCACTTGAACCTGGGAGGTGGAAATTGCAGTGAGTTGAGATCATGCCACTGCACTCCAGCCTGGATGACAGAATGAGATCCATCTCAAAAAAAAAAAAAAAGAGAAAGAAAGTTGAGATTTAGAGGGGATAAGTAATTTGTTCAAGATTGCACAAATGGAAGGGTATATTAATCAGCTTTGCTCTGTAACAAAGAAAGCTCACACATCGCAATGGCTTACAGCAAGGCTGGCCAAACTCCACCAGTGAGACACATCTAGCCCACTGCCTACTTTTCTGTAGCCCATGAGCTAAGAATAGTTTATGTTTTAAAATGGTTAAAAAAAAATCAATAAAGGAATATTTCCTGACACAAAAGAATTATGTGAACTTCCAATTTTAGTGTCTACAAATAAAGTTTTATTGGACCCAGGCATGCTCATCTGATTCTGTGTTGTCTGTGGCTGCCTTTGCTCTATAGGGGCAGAGTTGAGAACCTGCATCTGAGACTGTCTGGCCATTTACAGAAAAAAATTATGCCAACCCCTGTCAACGTTTATTTTTCTCACATACAGTTCTCTGGGTAGGCCGGGATCATCTCCAGGTTGCAGGTTGGGTTCAGGTTGGTTCCATCTTCATCATTCTGGGCCCAGCAGCCACCCAGGGCATATTCTTCTCATGGCAGCTGGAGGAAGCACAGGAGAGACAGACAAGAACACATGAACCCACTGAAGGCCAGGTTCACGGTCATTTCCTCCCACTCACACATAGTCTGCCCATTCTAGCAAGAGTTGTTGCAAGGTCACATTGGGAAGGATGGGAATTTGTCATTCAGAGTCCAGGAGGGAGTAAAGAATTGGAAGCAAGGATCTCAGTGACTGCAGTTGGGGGATCAGGATTTGAACTCAGGGCTGGCTGATTCAGAGTCTGTGTGCTTGTTCCTCTGCTACATGGACTCCTGTCCTAGACAAACTATTAGGCTAAGAAAAAAAGAGTGAGCTGTGTGCAGTGTGGCTCATGCCTGTAATCCCAGCACTTTGAGAGGCTGAGGCAGGGTGACTGCTTGAGCCCAGGAGTTCAAGACCAGCCTGGGCAACATAGGGAGCCCTCCTTCTCTACAAGAAATAAAAAAAATTAGCTGGGTGTGGTGGCGCATGTCTGTGGTCCCAGCTACTCAGGAGGCTGAGCTGGGAGGACTGCTTGGGCTCAGGAGATCGAGGCTGCAGTGAGCTGTGATTGCACCACTGCACTCCAACCTGGTGACAGAACAAGAGCCTGTCTTTAAAAAAAAGAAAAGAAAAGAAAAGAAGGCAGTGGCAAAACGAAGGCAGAAAGATTCTCCCATCATCCTCTAGCCGCAAAGTCTATTCCTGGACTTCCTGGGCATCATCCCAACATACCACCATCTCCAAGTCACCAAACAAGCCAGCAACTGTAAACAAAATCAAAACGGATTCAGAAGACCCTGGAAAGCTCCAGCAAGTGCTTGCAAGAGCAATACATTCTTCAGGAATGCCGCCGTCGATAACTGATAGTGATAGAAATGAAAAATTCTGAAAAGCATCATTTCAATTACCCAGCAGGCATTCTTGGAGAAGCTTCTTTCAGAGTCCGACTATCAGTAAGTTATGTGTGTCTGGAAGCCCTTACAAACAAGCAGAAGAAGATGGGAGAATAAAACTTTACGATTATGCCTCTGCCAGTTTTTTGCAAACGTGGGGAGGAACAGACCCACTACACACTGTAGCCCATCGGGTGTGAAATATGAGGCCTCCCGGAAGTCGGGAGTCATTAAGTGTTTGTTGTGCTGACTGTCAAGGCTGGAAGCAGCGTGGGAGAGGATGGTGAGTAAGTGCCCAGGCATTACGGCAGCTCAATGAGCCTCCCGCGGCCCAAAGTTGATTCTCCATGTCATAATGAAATGGGACGCTTGCCAGGAAATTGGCAGGAGAGAGAAAGGAGTTATAAAATACAGGCATGCTCCTCCTTCTGTAGCTACTGTTTTCAAAGAAATATGCAAGAAGAAAAGAAATGTAGTGAATGACAGAGTGGTGCTGGCATGTTTTAGGACGTGCTGGGATGGAGATTTCCTTTGCAAGCGTTACTGAGCATCCCAGAAGCTAAGAAGCCGTAAACATAGAGGGTCTTTGAAGAACCACGTGTCCTAAATATCGTACCTGATGACATGTCTTCTGGCTTCAAATCACAACACATATTGTTCTTCTGAGTGACACTCCAGGTAAAATCAAATTTTTCTGGGCAACTATCTTTGCTTACATGTGGAAAGGTATAAAAACTACCATTTGGGCCAGGCGCGGTGGCTCACGATTGTAATCCCAGCATTTTAGGAGACTGAGGCAGGCAGATTGCCTGAGGTCAGGAGTTCAAGGCCAGCCTGGCCAACATGGTGAAACCCCATCTCTACAAAAATACAAACATTAGCCGGGCACAATGGCAGGAGCCTATAATCCCAGCTACTCGGGAGGCTGAGGCAGGAGAACCTCTTGAACCCGGGAGGTGAAGGTTGCAGTGAGCTGAGATCGTGCCACTGCACCCCAGCCTGGGTGACAGAGCAAGACTGTCTCAAAAAATAATAAAATAAAATAAAAAATAAATGAAAACTACCATTTGTTGAGAACTTCCATTTAACCCTACCCATTAGGTAGGCAGAACTATGCCCACACGACACACGAAGAAACTGTGACAGAGACTGAAATATTTAGCAGCTTGCCTAAGACAGCCCAGTTCATAAGTAAGACAGCTAGGGTTGAAAATCAAATCTGTGGGCAGGCATGGTGGCTCACGCCTGCAATCCCAGCACTTTGGTAAGCTGAGGTGCTCAGATCGCTTGAGCCCAGGAGTTGAAGACCAGCCTGGGTAATCCCGTTTCTACAAAAAATTTAAAAATAAGCCAGGGTATGTTGGCATGTGCCTGTAATCCCAGCTACCTGGGAGGCTGAGGTGGGAGGATCTCTGGATTCAACAGGAGATGGAGGTTGCAGTGAGCCAAGATCACACCACTGCACTCCAGCCTGGATGACAGAGGAGATCCTATCTCAAGAAAGGAAAGGAAAGGAGAGGGGAGGGAAAGGGAGGGGAGGGGAGGGAGGGGAGGGGAGGGGAGGGGAGAGGAAATTAGTCTAAGTCCAGACCAGTGTTTTTCATTCATTACATAGTCTCCCAAAAGAGTAGGTTAAAACACTTTAAGTGGACATAATTTAGCCAATCTGTGTTGCTGCAAATTACTTTTTGCAAGATTAAAGTCATCCTCCCAATTACGAGTTTCCTGTAGCCCCGACTCACCTATGCATCACACCCTCGAGGAGACTGGCACCAGCCCCAATCAATCCCCAGCTTGTTGTGCTTCCTTTATTGCTGTGATGAGACTCGCTGAACTCTCCTTCAGGGCCTTCCCCACTGGGCTCCCTCCCTAGCTATTTTCCCCCCAATGTGCTATTAGAAGCATTTTCAAATATACAGCAAAGTTGAGAGAATGCTGCAGTGAACACACATATATCCACCACCTAGATTCCACTATTAATACTTGATTTCTCTTGCCTTATCACATATCTGTCCATCACTGCCCCTTATTTTTGATGCATTTCAAAGTAAATTACTGCCATCAGCACACTCCCTCTAAAAAATGTAGCATGCCTATTGCTAGCTAGATCTCTGTGTTTATTTGCATTTTTCCTTTTTTTTTTTTTTTTTTTTTGAGATGGAATCTCACTCTGTTGCCCAGGCTGGAGTGCAGTGGCACAATCTTGGCTCACAACAACCTCTGCCTCCCGGGTTCCAGCGATTCCCATGCCTCAGCCTCTTGTGTAGCTGGGATAACAGGCACGTGCCACCATGCCTGGCTAACTTTTGTACTTTTAGTAGAGACAGGGTTTTACCATGTTGGCTAGACTGGTCTCAAACTCCTGACCTCAAGTGATCCTCCTGCCTCAGCCTCCCAAAGTGCTGAGATTATAGGCGTTAGCCACGGAGCTGGACCTTTTTTTTTTTTTTTGAGATGGAGTCTTGCTCTGTCACCCAGGCTGGAGTGCAATGGCACAATCATGGCTCACTGCACCTGGCCCTTATCTTAAAAAATATTTGTTTCTGGCCGGGAGGCAAGAGAATTGCCTGAACTCAGGTGGATCACCTGAGGTCAGGAGTTTAAGACCAGCCTAGCCAGCATGGTGAAGATAGCTGTCTCTACTAAAAATACAAAAATTACCTGGGCGTGGTGGCATGCATCTATAATCCCAGCTACTCAGGAGGCTGAGGCAGGAGAATTGCTTGAGCCTGTGAAGTGGAGCTTGCAGTGAGCCAAGATTGAGCCACTGCACTCCAGCCTGGCAACAGAGCGAGACTCTGTCTCAAAAAAGAAAAAAAAGAAAAAGGAAAGAAAAACTAACACAGTGAATTAGGTGCTGATGAAGTGTTGCTGGGCAATCCATGCTGGTGACCGATGGGGCGGGGCTCCCCAGAAACATTTATTGAGCACCTACTCTTTCCCTGACCCTGGACCAGGTGCAGAGAATAAAGACGTCACAAAACCCAACTAAGCAGCAGGGTGAAATGTTGGTCCCCAGGACCCTGAGTAGAGCAGGAGAGACAGCACCGCATGATAGAGCTACAGCCAGGTGGGGTACTGGGCATGGAGGGTTGGGGAGGAAGGGGCACAGCTCTCCCTCAGTGGGGAGCCAAATGGTAATTTTCAAAAAGTTGCAGACATGACCCTCAACTATAAAATAAACATGTAAATAATTTCATTCAAATTGTTAATTAATGAGGGAACCAACAAGATGTGAAGAGCAGTTGAAAACAGAATCTGAAAATCAGCTATATAAAGACGCAGTTAGGAATGCTAGGATGAATTTACTAATAGATACCAAGATGGTCAATGTCCTACAGGGCAATAAAATGTAATGTTTACAGTCATCTTTTCTATGGGACGGACACCAACTGTATCTCTGTGGGACAAACTCCATTTGCATTGTTACGGACAATAATTATTTCCATTTTCTACCACTTAGCACCTCCCCATCAGAGGATTAAAATAGCCTGGTCAGGCCAGGCGCGGTGGCTCACGCCTGCAATCTTAGCACTATGGGAGGCCGAGGTGGGCGGATCACCTGAGGTCAGGAGTTCAAGACCAACCTGGCCAGTATGGTGAAACCTCATCTCTACTAAAAATACAAAAATTAGCCAGGCGTGGTGGCGAGTGCCTGTAATCCCAGCTACTCAGGAAGCTGAGGCAGGAGAATCACTTGAACTCAGGAGACGGAGGTTGCAGTGAGCTGAGATCAAGCCACTGCACTCCAGCCTGGGAGACACAGTGAGACTCCATCTCAAAAACAAACAAACAAACCAACCAATAAATAAATAAGCCTGGTCAACAGAAAGACATCGAACAGAGTCCTGTGTAAACAGCTAATCCCTGAAACCCATGGAAAACATGCCCAGAATCTCTCTTTTCCATCTCCAAGTCTTAGACAATTTCTGCTGACGGGGACAATTCCAGTCTGTTCACACATCTGCAGGACCACCTAGGGCGCCTCTAACGTAGCACACTGGAATCACCCTCCCCGAGCCACACCCACACCCATAAAATCAAAAAGTCAGTAGGTGGTTCCTGGCTTTAGTATTTTTTTTTTCTTGAGACAGAGTTCACTGCAACTTCCACCTCCCAGATTCAAGCGACTCTCCTGCCTCAGCCTCCTGAGTAGCTGGGATTACAGGTGCCCACCACCACACCCAGCTAATTTTTGTATATTTAGTAGAGACGAGGGTCCACCGTGTTGGCCAGGCTGGTCTCCAACTCCTGACCTCAAGTGATTCTCCCAAACTGCTGCAATTACAGGTGTGAGCCACCACACCCAGCTGCCTTCAGTATCTTTTAAAGCTCCCAGGTGATTCCGATGTGCAAACAACATTGAGAACCACAGCTCTGAGGACATCCAAGCGGAAGCTCCAGGCGGTCTGTCCTCTACCGCCCTCCCCAGCCTTCCCACCTCTTCTTCCTCCTCACAAGGCTTCCTTTGTGTCGTAAGGGGTAGTCACTGCAGCCTCTTCAGGCTCCTGAAACTTCCCTGCTATTTTGCGTAATTGGCTAATGGGGCAGCCCAGGACAATTCCACTTTTTTTTTTTTTTCTTTTTTTTTTGCAGTCTTGCTCTGTCACCCAGGCTGGAGTGCCGTGGCGCAATCTCAGCTCACTGCAACCTCCACCTCCGAGGTTCAAGCAATTCTCCTGCCTCGGCCTCCTGAGTAGCTGGGATTACAGGTGTGTGCCGCCATGCCTGGCTTATTTTTGTATTTTGTAGTTTTAGTAAAGACGGGGTTTCATTGTGTTGGCCAGGCTGGTCTCGAACTCTTGACCTCAAATGATCCACCCACCTCGGCCTCCCAAAGTGCTGTGATTACAGGTATGAGCCACTGTGCCCAGCTGACAATTTCCCTTTCAAAACTCCCTTCCCAGGAGTCCCAGGAGATGGTATCTTGTGATTTGCTCCAGGACACAAAAGGAACCCACAGCTTGAGGGCAACAAATGAGAAGAAATCTATCATCCTCAGAAAATTGGCTGTCCCGCAGAGTGACAGTAATCACAGAGGCCTCTTAAAGTGCCCGGCTAAATAAATAGGTTGAATAGCAACGAAGCAGCTGAATGCTTGTAATCATGATGTGGGTCGGCTCTGGGGCTGCCTGTGTGTGCCCGCCAGCCCCCTTTGCAGGAGCATAAATCCAGGCCCCATAAGGAGAGGCTTAAGCTCCCAGCTGGATCCTTTTACAGAAAGTGTAACCAAGGATGTCTGCTTTCAACTGCCCAGGTGAGTCTGCAGCCTGGGGAGAGCTGCAATCACAAAAATCCCCAGGCCTCCCAGTCTCACCCCAAACAGCAGCCCCGGGGAAATGGTCTGGGAGGACAGGACTGGCTGTTACTGGAATTGGTCAGATATCCTGGCAGCCAAATCCCTGAGCAGCCTGCAATCCCAGCACCTTGGGAGGCTGAGGCAGGAGGATCGCCTGAGCTCAGGAGTTTGAGACTAGACTGGGCAACATAGCAAGACTCCACCTTAAAACACACATACACACACCCTGAGTAAGTTGTTGGGCCAGAAGGCAGCGGGTAGAGGTTGGGAGGAATGTGTTACAGTTAGAAAGAAACGGCTAATTTGGAGAAATGACCATTGGGATGACTTTGAGGACATCATTGATTCCAGCAGACCATAGGGGGCAATCAGGGATTTAGAAGCTTAAAATCTTGACTCTGTTTCTTGCTTCCTGGGTGGCCTCAGGCAAGCCACTTGACCTTTCTGAGCCTTTAAAACATGAGCACAGGCTGGGTGCAGTGGCTCACGCCTGTAATCCTAGCACTTTGGGAGGCCAAGGTAGAAGGTAGTTTGCGTAAGGCCAGGAGTTCCAGACCAGCCTGGGCAACATGGTAAAAACCCTTTTCTACAAAAATACAAAAAAAAAAAAAAAAAAAAAATTAGCCAGGCGTGGTGGCGTGTGCCTGTAATCCCAGCTACTTGGGAGGCTGAGGCAGAAGAACTGCTTGAACCTGGGAGGCGGAGGTTGCAGGGAGGCAGAGACTGCAGTGAGCCAACATCGCACCATTGCACTCCAAGGTGGAAACCAAGGTGCTGGCTCCACTGCCTCCTTCCAGAGACTCCAGGTGAGAATCTGTGTTCTTGCCTTCTCCAGCCTCTAGAGGTCTCCTGCACTCTTTGCTGTAGCGGCCAAAGCAACTCCATCTTGGACGTGACTCTGCCATGTTGGCTTCTGATTAGCCCCTGTTCTGCGAAGGCTTCTAAGGTTTCCAATTCGTCTATTGTTCCTTGTCTAAGGACAGCTGCTTACTGTAAATCCAGCCCTAATTATCTCATACATCACTTCTGAACAACCCCTTCCCTATGGGACATAAGCCCTGGGTCTGGGGATAATGGCCCAGGGATCCATTATCTTGTCCCACTGTGTTCTGTGACACAGACATGGCTTCTGTTCATAGGCCCCTATTAAATTGTTCTAAGAAACTAGGCCAGGCCCATGGCTCACGCCTGCAATCCCAGCACTTTGGGAGGCCAAGGCGGACGGACCACCTGAAGTCAGGAGTTGGAGAACATCCTGGCCAGCGTGGTAAAACCCCATCTCTACAAAATACACAGAAAATTAGCCAGGTGTGGTGGTACACATCTCTAATCCCTGCTACTCAGGAGGCTGAGGCAGGAGAATCATTTGAACCCGAGAGGCAGAGTTTGCAGTGAGCCAAGATCGTACCACCGCACTCCAGCCTGGACAACAGAGTGAGACTCCATCTTGGAAAACAAAAACCTGGTTGTGTTTCTTTCCTTTTCTTTCTTTCTTTCTTTCTTTTTTTTTTTTTTTTGAGATGGAGTCTCGCTCTGTCATCCAGGCTAGAGTGCAGTGGTGCAATCTCAGCTCACTGCAACCTCCACCTCCTGGGTTCAAGTGATTCTCTGCCTCAGCCTCCAAGTAGTTGGGACTACAGGCATGCCACCACACTTGGCTAATTTTTTTGTATTTTTAGTAGAGAGAGGGTTTCGCCGTGTTAGCCAGGATGGTCTTGAAATCCTGACCTCATGATCCACCTGCCTCGGCCTCCCAAAGTGCTGGGATTACAGGTGTGAGCCACCACGCCTGGTCTCTCACCACATTCTCTCTGGCAGCAGTGCCCAGACCTGCCAGCAGGGTCTGTGGCGTAGCAAGCATCTGGCCAGGAAGGAGATGTGCATCTCTGCTTCCTGCAGCCCTCCCCAGCTCTGGAGGATTCTCCTGGGGTAATATCTCCTCTCGTCTTGGGGGGTGGGGGCAAAGGTTCCTGCTGCAGACCTCGTCTTCCCCATAAGGCTGAGGATGCTGACAACACCTTGTCTATAGAGAGAACAGCCCCACTCCACAGAGACCAGATGTGTTCATCGAAGGGTGTGTAACAAATACCCCGGGGGACACAGGATATGTCAAAGACTTGGCACCGAAGAGCATGTGAGAAGAAACTGTCACCTGCGACTAGAGCTGGCTTCAAAGGGCAGGTGTGCTCCGTTGAAGTGCGGATTGGTGGCGTGTCTGGGACCTGAGCTGGGCAGAATGGCCAGAGCAGGGGTCTGTGTGGGGACAAATGAAACAGGAGGTCAGATCAACAGGGCCAGGAGAGCTAAAGGTGATTTGTTGAGTTTCGTTTTTTCCTAATGAAGCAGAAATGGAAAAAGAGAGGGAAAGCAATCATGCGGACTTTATCCTGCAGGTCAGACAGGCAGCCCCAGAAGACCTGCCAGGTGCACGGCCAGCTGGCTTGTTTCTGACATCACCTGTGGTCAGCAGCACCACCAAAAGCCACCACCAGGGGGCAGAGGTGGGGCCATGGAGTAGACGCCTCTAGTTTTCAATTGCCCAGGACACACCTTCCCGCATCTTCTGTATCTCCACCTGTGCTTCGAGAAATGACCCTCTCCCACTCCAAGTGGTACTGGCGGGGCACACACACACACACACACACACACACACACACACACACACAAACTGGAGGCTTCTCTCCTGGGGAACCCCAGCTTCTGCTCAAAAAAAAAACCAGGTGAGCCCAATGCCTGCCCAAAGCCACTTACGTTGTTTACAAACCTGTTTATTCCAGTTAAGCTAATTATACAATTATTTCATTCTTATGTAGACTAATGAAATAGGGTAAAACAAAACAGAATTGCGGCTCCTGCATCAAAACAAAATTTAAAGTTGAATATTTCGGAGTTAATAAAGCTAAAGATATGTATTGTTGAATGTGAGTAAGACAACTCACGAAGGAGGTACAGTCATAGAAATCCAGACAAATTTTCACTCATGTGTTACTTTACAGGTGTCTTTAAGACATCCGGACAAAGAGAGATTCACGCTGAAAATAAAAGGTTTTCACTTCATATCAAAAAGTTGGTGAATGAAGGCCACATGCAGGGGTTCATGCCTGTAATCCCAACACTTTGGGAGGCTGAGGTGGGAGAATTCACATGAGATTAGGAGTTCGAGAGCAGCCTGGGCAACAGAGTGAGGCCCTATTGCTACAAAAAATAAAAATTAAAAAAATTAGCTGGGTGTGGTGGTGTACACCTGTAGTCCCAGCTACTCAGGAGGCTGAGGAGACAGGATCCCTCGAGCCCAGGAGGTCAAGGCTCCAGTAAGCTATGATTCTACCACTGCACTACAGCCTGGGTGACAGAGTGAGACCCTGTCTCAAAAAAAAAAAGAAAAGAAAAAAATATTTATTGTGAGAAAATATACATAACATAAAACTTAGCATTTCAACTATTTTTGAATGTATAGTCTGTGGCATTAACTACATTCACGATGTTGTGCAACCATCACCACTATTTCCAAAACTTCATCATCTCAGAAACTCTGTTTCCATTAAGCAATAATTCCTCATTCTCCTCTTCCACTTCCCCCAGGCCCAGGCCCAGTAACTTTATTTTTTTTTTATTTATTTCTTTTTTGAGACAGACTCTCACTCTGTCGCCCGGACTGGAGTGCAATGGCGTGATCTTTTTTTTTTTTTTTTTTTTTGAGACGGAGTTTCACGCTTGTTGCCCGGGCTGGAGTGCAATGGCACAATCTTGGCTCACTGCAACCTCTGCCTCCTGTGTTCAAGCAATTCTCCTGCCTCAGCTTCCTGAGTAGCTGGGATTACAGGTGCCCGCCACCACGCCCAGCTAATTTTGTATTTTTAGTAGAGAGGGAGTTTCTCCATGTTGGTCAGGCTGGTCTCAAAATCCCGACCTCAGGTGATACACCATCTTGGCCTCCCAAAGGGTTAGGATTACAGGTGTGACCCACCAGGCCCAGCCTCAGTGGCACAATCTTGGCTCATTGCAACCTCTGCCTTCTGGATTCAAGCAATTCTTCTGCCTCAGCCTCCCAAGTAGCTGGGATTACGGGCGTAGGCCACCACGCCTGGCTAATTTTGTATTTTTAGTAGAGACGGGGTTTCACCACATTGGTCAGGCTGGTTTCAAACTCCTGACCTCAAGTGATCCACCTGCCTCAGCCTCCCAAAGTGCTGGGATTACAGGCATGAGCCACTGCACTTGCCTTTTTTTTTAAAATAGTTATTCCTTGATGATATGTTAAACAAAGGGTGGCTTATTTATGCCTCCCCTTTTTAGACCCTGTAGGGTAACTTCCTGATGTTGCCATGGCATTTGTAAACAGTCATGGCGCTGGTGGGAGTGTAGCAGTGAGGACAACCAGAGGTCACTCTCATAGCCATCTCAGTTTGGGTGGGTTTTGGCCACCTTCTTTATCGCAGCCTGTTCCATCAGCAAGGTCTTTAGGACCTATGTGACCTAAGAATGCAGCCCAGCAGGTCTCGGCCTTATTTGACATAGCCCCTATTCAAGATGGAGTTGCTCTGGTTCAAACGCCTCTGACACAAGGCCCAGCAATTCTTCCTTGGTTGTGAGATTAGACTCAGAGCAAGATTCCTGTTCATTGCTTTGTCTGCCCACAGGAACACTGAACTGTCTGGAATGTACCCGGTCTTTTGGAGGAATAGGCTTTCCAGGGGTGTCCCAATAGGCCAGGTCGGCCTGTATCTTCAGGTAGCCCCTCTCCTCTTAAGCTTCTCCTTCCTTTCACCTGGGGTGGTGGAAAGGGCATTGGGTTTGGAGCAGAAATGACTTAGGTGTGAACCCAGCTCTGCCACTTCTGGCAGGCTGTGCTTGGGACAAACCAGGCATCTCCGGAGAGCCCATTTTCTCATCTGCAAGACAGAAGTGTTCTTTGCACTTAATTCAGAGGACTGCATGAGGAGTAGAGGGATAATGCTTTCAAGAAATGGGATGTTCCTTCTGATTCCCTCGCTCCAGGGCCCTCCCCTCTGTCCCAGGCTATAGTCTCCATTAATCACCTCGCTCGGGCTGCGACCCCTTTAAATCCGCCTTGGATGACCCAGATCCAAATTTAGGATGACCCTCTAGCTGCTATCTCTATGGTAAGTTCTCACTTCCGGCCGGAAGTTGCTGGCAGAGCCACTTCCGCCCAGGGGAGTGGGGAGCAACTGGAGACACGTGCTTTGTCCTGTTGGAGGGGAAACCCACTTTCGCCTCCTGGTGGTCGCCGACTCGCAGACCGCAGGATGACGCAGGGCACCCCTGACCACAGTTCCGCCGCCACCGGCGCTAGCCTGCGAAGTTGGGCCCGCCCCGAGACGATAACGGAGTTCTGCCAGGGACTGGAGGCGCTGACCGGGTGACCAGAGACCAGAGCGCCCCCCACAGCAAGTCGGCTTCCGGAACTTCAGGGATGGCTCGTCCCATCGCAACTGGAGCTTGGACGGGAGGAGACAAAAGGGAAGTTGGCCCGCACACAGCCTCCGAAATTAGAGTGAGGAGCTGTAGGGAGGCCCCGTAGCCAGCAGAAAAGCACTGGGATCCCTGGCAGGGTTAGCCCGGATTTCTAGGAGTGTGGTGAGCATCAAATGACTGTTGTCCTTTTAAAGCACATTGTTACTTTTTCCCCAAGGTTTCAACAGAAAATGAGAAATATACACGGACTGTTGGCTGAAGCCGTAGCAACCACTATTTTCTTCCTGCTCCTCATTGATTAGAGCATTCCAAGCAACCTCAGCCGGGGATCCAGGTATGTCAAGCATGGAGACAAAGTGTTCAAGGCACATGGTCTGGGGAAAGGCTCCTGTGTTGTTGAACCTGCCCACTTGTGGGTGCAGCATTGTACCAGGCAGCCCAACTCTGACCTAAAGTAAATTCCCAGAAGTCTTTCCTGGGTTTTGAATTTGCAGTAACAGGTGTGAGCATTCTAGCAGCAGTTTGATGATCATGTATGATACTGCAAACAGGACCTACATTTAAAGAGAATGGTTGTAGATAGTATCAGAGATCACTTGGTTTTCAAAACTTCATAAACAATGATACTGTCATGTCTTTAACTCAATAAACATTTGTTGATGCATTGGCCTGACGACATGTTAATGTTAGGGATACAGAGATGAAGCAAACAGTCATGGCCGTTGTTCTCAGACAGCTACAGCACAGTTAGGAAGACAAGGTTAAATGATCACACTGAAGAGGGCATACTTCAGGCCAGGTGCTGTGGCTCACGCCTGTAATCCCAACACTTTGGGAGACTGAGGCCGGCGAATCACCAGATGTCAGGAGTTCAGGACCTGCCTGGCCAACATGGTGAAACCCCTTCTCTACTAAAAATAGGAAAATTAGCTAAGTGCAGTAGCACATGCCTGTAATTCCAGCTGCTTAGGAGGCTGAGGCAGGAGCTTGAACCTCCGCCTCCCAGGTTCAAGCAATTCTCCTGTCTCAACCTCCCAAGTGGCTGGTATTACAGGCACATGCCACCATGCCCAGCTAATTTTTGTATTTTTAGTAGAGGCAGGGTTTCACTATGTTGGCCAGGCTGGTCTCAAACTCCTGACTTCAGGTGATCTGCCCGCCTTGGCCTCCCGAAGTCCTGGGATTACAGGCCTGAGCCACTGCACCCAGCCTGTCTATGGAATGTAATATTGATTTGCTCAGCTGGAGTTTAGCCTGCTCCTTCATGAAGCAGCGTCTTCCTTTTGTCTTTTGCCTGTTTTTTGTCAGCACACAGATTGAGAAGTAACATCATCAGCACAATTAAGTACCTACAGGGGTCAGAACACTGAGTCATATGCCTTGGAGGGAGTATAAAGAGAAGTATGGTCCCTGGTGTTAGGGGCTTAGAATCTAGCAATGTCAGTAAGTGCTGTGGAACAACAGGAAGGATCATTTTCTGTTGGACCCTTCAGGGGATGGGACCCTGTCAGGGAAGTGAAGGTGGTTTCCAGCTGCTGAAATGTGACAAAAGGTGGGAAGCATAGAAGTGCTTGGGAGGATGTGGGAGCTCCCTGGTGAGAGCTGTACTGGGTAGTATGTGGCTGGCGGGAAGGGAGGAAGAGTAAAATTGGAATATGTAGATTGGTGCCGGTTGGTAGGGGCCGTGAATGTCAAAGTTCAAGTGATTTTTGTAACAAGCAGGTTTCTGAAGGGTGACATGGTGGTCTAGAGATAAAAGCCTGGAGAAAGATGGGTCAGGAGGTCCCTGTGATGTCTTTGAGTAGGAGGTGAGCAGCCCTTGGCTCAGTGGTACCTGTAGACTTGAAAGAATGAGGGATGGGTCGGGGCCCCGTCCCTGCAGGGCAGAATCCTGAGGTACCTCCCATGGCAGGTTCTAGGTGGAAGGTGGATTTTAGATTTTAGAGAGGATTTCGTGGTGCTCACAGTTTTAAATATTCAATCTTGGTAGAGTAAGAACTGGTAAATACACTTTTCTTTGCAGGTCGGTTTCCTGGAAGATTTGTGTGTGTACTGGGTGAAAATCTGATTTTGGCTCTGCTGGATCTGTGTGCCTGGAAAGGAATTGTTTCAGCCCAGGATCGTCCAGGTTTGTTTGGTTTAACCACATATTTTTTGAATGGCAACTGCTAAGACCTTGTTGTGTATGGCTATAAATAGATAGAGGCAGACCCCAGGGTGACTTTTCACATTTTCTGTGGTTCCTGTGCCCACTGGCGGTGTGTCTGTCACCTCTACCTCTAACATTCACAGCGGGCAGCGCTGTTTCCAGCTATTTTGAAAAGAGTGACTTGGCCGGGCGTGGTGGTGCACACCTGTAATCCCAGCTACTCAGGAGGCTGAGGCAGGAGAATCGCTTGAACACAGAAGGTGGAGGTTGCAGTGAGCTGAGTTTGCGCCACTGCACTCCAGCTTTGGTGACAGAGTGAAGCTCCATCTCAAAAAAAAAGAAATGTGCCATAGATTATAATGTTCCTTAATCACAGCTCAGTGTAACTTGGTACTTTCTTCTGTCCCTAAAAAGCGAGAGAGAACCAAAAAAGTATATAGATAGATGGAGAACCAAAAAATTATATATAGATATATTTATATAATATAAATGCAATACAAATGAAATATGAGAAAAATCATTTCCTCTTTGGTATAAAAACCAGACTGTCACCTTGAGAGAGACACAGACAGACATGATGCTGGGTTTGTGAACTGAGAACACTTGACTTTGGATAGAATTTTCCAGAGAGGGACTGCCAGCCTCAGAACTGGGCACGTGCTGCATCGCAGTGCCTGGAAGCTGCCTCTTTTCCATCCTGCTCTGGGGCTCTTGCCTCCTCCGCCTGCAAGCCTGGGTCTCCATGTCCCCAAGGGCGCTTCCAGCCCTGCCCTCTTCAGCGAAAGCAGTTCCTTCCCTTGGAGGGCTTAGCGCCAGCACTCTTCCTTCGGGCTGCCACCATCCTGGAGCCATAACTTAGTCCTTCTCCACCCTGACCCAGGGTTCTCGGTGGGAGCAGGACTGCCACCACCACCTCACCACTAGTTGCACAAATATACGAGGGGTCATTATTGTCACAGAGATTGGGGACACTGCTGGCTGGCATTGGAAGAACTTGCCATCTGTTTATGGAAACAAATCCATGTGTGCCTTCACCAGCCTGTGTTTTTAGCTGCCTTGTTTATGCAAACATCTGACCATTTCGTGCTGTCTTGTTAGGTTCAGAGCCGTGTTTTTGATGTGGTGTAGAAAGGCCTTCTTGGGCCAGGCACGGTAGCTGACGCCTGTAATCTCAACACTTTGAGAGGCCGAGGCAAGTGGATCATGAGGTCAGGAGATCGAGACCATCCTGGCCAACATAGTGAAACCCTATCGATACTAAACATACAAAAAAATTAGGTGGGCATGGTGGCATGTGCCTGTAATCTCAGCTACTCAGGATGGTAAGGCAGGAGAATCCCTTGAACCCGGGAGGCGGGGGTTGCAGTGAACCGAGATCGCACCACTGCATTCCAGCCTGGGTGACAGAGTGAGACTCTATCTCAAAAAAAAAAAAACCGGGAAGGCTTCCTTGGACCTCCAGCCTAGCACTGCCAGACCCAGGGCCCCTGCCTGTCTTCCTCCTGATGTTCATTTTTCTGGACTGGCTTGTCAAGCCTCTTGATGTAGTGATCTCTCACCCAGCCCTCATCTTGTCCAGCTGTGTTCCCGGAGGATGTGGCCCAGCTAGTGTCTGCCCAAAGCCAAGAACGTGATTTCAGTACTGTGAGCTAAGCCGCGGCGGGTTTGCCGTCGGTCACTAATCATCTAAAGGAACTGCAGCTGCAGAAGGAAGGCCTGGCCGCATGGGAAGTTTTGGGAGCAGCAGGTGGGTTCAAACAACCCAGCAGGTGCCTCCTCGGCACTTAGAAGCAGAGGCCACCACATTGTCCGCGTGGGGTTTCAGATCCCAGCTCCCCACCAGCCTGCTGGACCTTGGACAGGTCACTCCCTGTTTGTACCCCCGTTACTCCTTCAGTAAGATGGGGACAGTGAAGGTGATGATGCCTCCCACCAGATTGGTGCTTTTTTTTTTTTTTAAAGGGACAGGGTCTCACTCTGTTGCCCAAGTTGGTCTCAAGCTCTTGGCCTCAAGCCGTTTTCCTGCCTCAGCCTCCCAAAATGCTGGGATGACAGGTGTGAGCCACTGCACTGGCCCAGATTGGTGCTCTCGAGGGTTAAATGAGCACATCCTGTAAAGCACTCAGGAGAGGGCTGGGGCCTGGGAGCGCTTGGAAGCTGTGTTGTTGTCATTTACCTTTTCTCCTCGGACTTTCAAAGCATTTTCAGCTGTGAAACTCCCTGGGCTGCTGCAGTAGAGGAAGGTGTGGGATCTTAACGGGTGCTGTTGGCCACAGGAAGATGCCTTCCTGCTCCAGGCCAGGAGAGCTGAGGTAAGGCTTGACTGTAGGCATTTTTTTGTTTTGTTTTGTTTTTTTTAACCTCTTCGTTTGCACGATTTGGGCCACTCACAAGAGTGTATACCCCACGATAAACAGTTACCTTCATTCTCCTCCACATGTTTGTCTTTAGAGGAAGAAATGTATTAATTGCCCAAAGTAATACATTGTGTTAAGATGTGATATGTACTGGGAAAAAAAAAGTGTAAGTTGACATTCCTGGAATAAACCACTCTGATGCCCAGTCACTGACTCATTCTTCTGTGTGGTGTCTCTCCTGTGTGCGGAAGGCCGGCTTCCCCACAGGGGCTGGGGGTGCCTTGTCTGTCCTTGGATTATGAGTCTGTGCAAGCAGCCGCTGCCCGTGTGCATGGTTGCTCAGAGAGTCAGTTCAGTCTTGGTTTGGGAGTTTGATTGGAAGGATTAGATCCTCGCTCCCCAGCAGTAACATCTTATTATAGTGTGGAAAATGGACAGAGCTGTTGATACTCAGGAGAGCTTTCCTCATTATCACCCCAAGGAAGGTCCCTAAGTCCCCAAGAGATCACCTTTGTTGGTCTGTGCCTCCCAGGAGGTGGAGGTTGCAGTGAGCCAAGATGACGCCGCTACACTCCAGCCTGGGTGACAGCGAGACTCTGTCTCAAAAAAAAAAAAACATAATCACTACAGCACATACAAGCCCTGTATCAGAAAAGGTATAGAAATTGAACTAAAGAATAGTTGGCAAGTCAAGATTTTGAACTTCTCTCTTCGTCCACTAGAGGATGTAATCCTACACCAGACTGTTCTCTGTTGTAACTTGATATAGAATTTGGCTTTTGGGTTTTTTTTGGTTTTGATTTTGATTTTGTAATTTAGCCAAGACTTTCTGATACCAAAAAGTTATGCAGAAGATTCGTCTGCGGGGCTGGGCTGTTAGGAATCTATCCAGGTGTCCCAGTGGAATCAGCCCAGGTGTCTTCGTTTCTGATAAGCGCTTTCCTGGGAAGCATTTAGCACGTCCTGAACCAAGCACAGACACCGAATGTGGAGGTAAGGGCATGTTCTAATACATTTCTCCATTCTGATGGACTCCCAGTGCCAGCTGCTGGGAACATCGGGAAAGAGTTTCTTTGTAAGGAATCCAGTGTAACATTACCGGTATTTGAAGTCCCAGACAGTGTGCATTAAGGATTTAGAAGGGTCTCTGGCAGGAACATTGCTCATACTTGAAATTGACAGGTACCTATCAAGACCAAACAAAGTTTGCACAAAGCCAGCAGTTACCACTGCTGATTGTTAGCTGGTGGGAAAGTGAAAGTGCACTTGCTGGGCGGAGAATGACCACTCTGAAAGTGTAATCTTAAATAGAGTACTGTGTGTTCTCTGGCTTATTAGCCTGGGTAACAGCTTTCTGATGGTTTTAGTTGAACAAGTACTGCTTGCTGCATTAAACTATAGCCAGAAGCAAAACAAACTCCCTCCTCTCAGAGAACTTACTTCCAGGACAGGGGAGACAGGAAGCAGGTCATTAGAATATGCAGGATAAGGCCGGATGTGGTGGCTCACACCTGTAATTCCAGCATTTTGGGAGGCTGAGGTGGGCAGATCAGCTGAGGTCAGGAGTTCAAGACCAGCCTGACCAACATGAATAAACCCTGTCTCTATTAAAAATACAAAATTAGCCGGGCATGGTAGAGCATGCCTGTAATCCCAGCTATTCGGGAGGCTGAAGCAGGAGAATCGCTTGAGTGAGACTGTCTCAAATTGGGAGGATCCCAGGTCTATGCATGAGGACACTATCTTTTTGGCTCCTATTAAGCCACATATCCTGCAATGAGTGATACTTGGAAGAGTTCTAGTATAGACTTTGTTCACATAAAGATCGTGTGCCCTTCACTGCGGTGATGAAGCTGGAGACCGTCTTTCTCTGCGACAAGAATCTCAGCCCTGGATCTGTCCTCTTCCAGTGCCCACCTCATTCATGGAGCTCACCCCGTGGCTTTGGAATTGTTTCCTGGCCTGTGCCCTGGCTTCCCTGAACACTACCCCTACACTAGCTCCTTGAGGCCGGGAGCCCTGGACTTACCTGATTTTTCAACAGAGTAGATATGTTTTTTTCATTTATATCAGTATTTAAATTACTATCAACAAGACCACAAAGACTGCATTCTCACAGAAGCCTGCTTGGGTTTTATGTGGTTACATGCAATGAATGTATTTAAAATGATTGTTCTGATTTTTTTTTTTAGATCAATTATGCAGCTACAGCCAAAAACAAGTTCTTTTTATTGCAGTGGTAATAAAAGTAGCTCCATGTAAGTCATTGGAAGGTCACGTGTTCACAGACTGTCAGCTGTGGAGGGTTATGTAACAGTGGTTATGCAATGCCATGTTAGAACTGCAACCCCAGCAGCAAAACATTTAGTTATTTTCTTGAATTAAAATAAGACTTCCACTTTCTTTGAATGACAAATCCCTTTTAACAAAACCAAGACTTGGGCTTTAGTGTTCACTCCCACGCGAGGCTCTGTAAGCCACATCTCACCTCCTGTGCGTGGTTGGCCCCATTGAGTAGATTTCTGAAAGTTGAATTTCTGACACGAGCCTATTTGAAAACTCGACTCAGTTGTCATCTACTCAGGATGAGTTATGGGCAGATCCCCCCATAAAATCTGTGGCACATCATGAAACCCCTCAAATCTGAAGGCATGGCCGGGTATGATGGTTCATGCCTATAATCCCAGCGCTTTGGGAGGCTGAGGCGAGCGGATCACTTGAGATCAGGAGTTTGAGACCAGCCTGGCCAACATGGTGAAACCTCGTCTCTACTAAAAATAGAAAAATTAGCCTGGCCTGGTGGCGCATGCCTGTAGTCCCAGCCACTCAGGAGGCCAAGGCAGGAGAATCACTTGAACCCAGGAGGCGGGGGTTGCAGTGAGCCAAGGTCACCCCACTGCATTCTAGCCTGGGTGACAGAATGAGACTCTCAAAAAAAAAAAACCCTAAGGCTCATGAGTCTCCTTCACTAATGTACTGTGTCTTTGTTCCAAGATACTTCACCCCTTTAAAAGTTAATGGGGAAGATCAAAAGGCGGTATTAAGAGATCAAAATGAAATAAAGGCTTCACTTCCTCTGACTTGGTGTTTTTTTGTTTTTTTTTTTTTAACATGCCCCAACATGATAACAAAAACATTTCTTTTTGTTTAAATTTTTTTTCCCCAAAGCAATACGTGCATTACTTGAAAAAATTCATATAACCGAAAGGCTTCTAGCAGTAGGCTAAGCTTCCCTGCCCTGGCGCTCCCATTCCTTCAGCTTTGCCAGCTTTGTTTTGGAGTCCGCTCCTCTTTGAGTCATCTTGGTCCTCGCCGGTTGACTTCCTTACTGGTAGATGCAGACTGAGCTCTTCCTCATCACCCTCCGCTTCCTCTTCCGCACCCTCCCCACACCATTGTCCTCTGTACATGCAGTGTTTACGTTAGTGTGCACGCACAAAAGCTTCCCATGGCCTCATACTCCCATTCGCACTCTGCAGTGGTGTTTGCCCTGTTAATTTCCCTTTCCTTAGCTGGCTTTTTCTTTTTCTTTTTTTTGATACAGAGTCTCGCTCTGTCACCCAGGCTGGAGTGCAGTGGCACAATCTTGGCTTACCACAACCTCCACCTCCCTAGTTCAAGCAGTTCTCCTGCCTTAGCCTCCCGAGTAGCTAAGACTACATGTGCCCACCACCATGCCTGGCTAATTTTTGTATTTTATTTTATTTATTTATTTTTTTAAGACGGGGTTTCACTATGTTGGTCAGGCAGGTCTTGAACTCCCGACCTCAGGTGATCCGCCTGCCTTGGCCTCCAAAGTGCTTGGATTACAAGCGTGATAATTTTTGTATTTTTAGTAGAGACAGGGTTTCATCATGTTGGTCAGGCTGGCCTGGAACTCTTGACCTCAAGTGATCCACCCGTCTCGGCCTCCCAAAGTGCTGGGATTACCGGCGTGAGCCACTGGGCCCAGCCTGGCTTGCTTTTTCTTTAGCTGGGCTTCCTCTGAGCTCCCTGCTAATAATTCTTCCCACATTTTCTGGTGGCCTCTCAGTGTGACTTTACATAAGGTCAGGTTAATTTATCCGTTCCAGTTTTTTCTTCGATGAGCGAGAGAAGACTCTTCAGACAATTGCATTCAAGTTTTGTTACAGTATTGCATGCGAGGGCCAGGCTGTAGTACAATTCAGAAGCTCGTGTTTAGGTTGGGATATTCTGTAGGAAAATAGAAGAGCTGGATTGTTGTTGTTAGGTCAAATCCAGAGTCACTGCTGGTGGTCCTGACGGGCAGCTGGGTGGGTGGGTAACTGGTTTCCCAGGAAACGCCTTCCCAGTGTTGCCAGTCTCTACCCAGAAGGAAGTCAGGAATGTATGACATGATGCCAGGGAGAAAGGGCTCTGTCCCAAGCCTGGTTTAGTCTTAAGCTTATAGTCCTTGTTTCTTTTGTTTTTGAGATAGAGTCTTACTCTGTCGCCCAGGCTGGAGGGCAGTGGCACAATCTCAGCTCACCGCAACCTCCTCCTCCTGGGTTCATGGGATTCTCCTGCCTCAGCCTCCTGAGTAGCTGGGATCACAGGCGCCCACCACCATGCCCGGCTAACTTTTGTACTTTTAGTAGAGATGGGGTTTTGCCATGTTGGCCAGGTTGGTCTTAAACTCCTGACCAAAGGTGATCTGCCTGCCTTGGCCCCCCAAAGTGCTGGGATTACAAATGTGAACCACTGTGCCCGGCCCCTCTTGTTTGACCAGACATAGTAACTGCCTTGGTTAAATCCCTTATGTGTCTTGGTTCCGAAGGCCCACCTCATTGCATTTTTGGTCTAGGAACATAAGTGAATTTGTTGTCCAGCTCAGCGCTTCCCAATTTGCAAAGGACTCACCTGGGGATCCCGTCAAAACACAGCTTCTGGTTCCGTGGGTCTGGCCTGGCCTTGAGATTCGGCAGTTCTCACAAGCTCCCAGGCCATGCTGATACTGCTGGTCTGAGGACCACTTTGTCCTTTCTCAGGGATGGTGGAACTTAGGTGTGGCCTGACTTTGCAGAACACATGCATCATCCTGACTCCTACTGGTGCTTATTTACACGTTGACGTTATTCCTTTAAGCCAGTTTCCTGTATTAGGAAAAGTGTTCCCAACAGTCCTGTCGTGGTCACTGTTTCTTGTAGTTTATTCATCTGTATGTCATGCAAGGTGGGTTCTCTGAGGTCTCTTACTTATATAGGTGCCGCAAGAGGCAATGATTAACATCCAAAGACCTCTTTGCTGTTTGCTTAACAACACTGCAATCACATGTTGGGGAAATATAATTTAAAAACAAAATCCCCCAACCCAGAGAGCCTCGCCACTAAGGTAAAAACAAAAGAAAACAATTTTATGATTGAATAAGCATTAAGCCAAAATGCGATAAGCACCACAGGCAGCCCCCTGAAAGAACTGCAAAGACAAATCCCCGCTCTGATACAGCTAAGCAGATACACCCATGCACTGCGTAAGTGCGTTTTGCCATTTAGAGTCAGGTGACAGCTGAAGTTGGGATCACCTTTCCCCTCCGGAAAACAGTTATCTTCCTTGATTACAGTTCAAAGGGGCGGCTCAGGTCCTTGGGGAAACATAACTTGAGTTGGGAAACTGCCAGGAGACTCATTTAACCACTTAAAAGATGTATACACTTTTGAAGAGGACAGAGAAAGAAATTCTGAAAGAAAGGGGGTGGAGGTAAAGGGTCTCTTCCATTGTTTTCTTTCTTTTTCTTTTTTTTTTTTTTGGAGATGGAGTCTTGCTCTATTGCCCAGCCTGGAGTGCAGTGGTAAAGTCTGCAGCCTCCGCCTCCCAGGTTCAAGTGATTCTCCTACCTCAGCCTCCTAAGTAGCTGGGATGATAGGCACCTGCCATCACTCCCAGCTGATTTTTGTATTTTTAGTATAGATGGGGTTTCACCATGTTGGCCAGGCTGGTCTTGAACTCTTGACCTCAGTTGATCCACCCACCTCGGCCTCCCAAAGTGCTGGGATTACAGGCGTGAGCCACCGTGCCTGGACCTCCCTTGTTTCCAGCAGGGAGAATTAAGTCTAATTTTTGCCCTAACTCTAGTGATTCCTAAAGTCAAAGAATTAACATCCGTCTTGAGAGTTTAAGAGACTCCAGAGCAACAGTATTGTCCTTGAATTTTTGTTCTAACTGCCTTTCATCACCAATACTCTCTGAGACCATAAGCCAAAAGCCAAGTAAATGCCACCCCTCCCCCCCTCCCCGCCAGGTTTTCCCTGCAGTGCTCATCAGTGTAGGACTGCCCATATTTTCCTGAGAATCTCAAACCTCTCTTGTGCCTGGCCTGTGGGAAGAGATATGTACCTACCTGTAAGGCTGGGACTTCGTGGCGTCTCATGGGAAGTACAGTCTTGGTCCCCAATATGACACATCTGGCATAAAGAAGATTATAGATTGGCCATATCTAATTAAATTCTGGTGGAGACCAGGCACAGTGGCTTACGCCTATAATCCCAGCACTTTGGGAGGCCGAGGCGAGTGGATCACCTGAGGTTGGGAGTACAAGACCAGCCTGACCAACATGGAGAAATCCCGTCTCTACTAAAAATACAAAATAAGCCAGGCGTGGTGCATCCTAGCTACTTCGGAGGCTGAGGCAGGAGAATCGCTTGAACCCGGGAGGCAGAGGTTTCAGTGAGCTGAGATTATGTCATTGCATTCCAGCCTGGGCAAGGAGAGTGAAACTCCATCTCAAAAAAAAATTTTTTTTCAGGTACACCAGGGTTCACAGAAAAATGTGACTCAAGGTTAAGTTGTTAGGATTTGGGGCTTGTATACCATCTTCATGGAGGGGGACTCTTAGGAAGGATGAATGGGCTGGAGGAGGACAGCTGGGATTTATGTTAGTCTTATGACAACAGCTGTTTAGCTGATTGCTTATCCTGGTGAGTGACCGGTGAGAGGAGTCAATCTCCCTAAAAAGCCCCGGGGAGGGGATTTGTGACAGTTGAATTCTTTTGAGAGGTTCTGTTTTTAAGCAGATAAGTAGAGTTCAGAGAAAAAAAAATCAGTCTGGATATCAGTTCCTCTACCTCATTTTGCCGTGAATCAAGGAAATCACCCTGTACTTTCCTTCTCCCTGGTCAGGGGACATTGAAATTACCCAGTTCTGGCAGGGCGTGGTGACTCATGCCTGTAATCCCTGTATTTTGGGAGACCAAGGTGGGTGGATCACGAGGTCAGGAGTTTGAGACCAGCCTGGCCAATATGGTGAAACCTCATCTCTACTAAAAATACAAAAATTGGCTGGGTATGGTGGCGTGCACCTGTAGTCCCAGCTACTCGGGAGGCTAAGGCAGGAGAATAGCTTGAACCCACGAGGCAGAGATTGCAGTGAGCTGAGATTGTGCCATTGCACCCCAGCCTAGGCAACAGAGCGAGACTCCATCTCAAAAAAAAAAAAAAAGAAAAGAAAAAATTATGGGAGGCTGAGGCAGGTGGATCATCTGAGGTGGCAAGTTGGAGACCAGCCTGGCCAACATAGTGAAACTCCATCTCCAGTAAAAATACAAAAATTAGCCGGGCATGGTGGTGCACGCCTGTAATCCCAGCTACTCAGGGGGCCGAGGCAGGAGAATCACTGAACCTGGGAGGCAGAGGTTGAGGTGAGCCAAGATTGCAATATTACACTCCAGCCGGGGCAACAGAGCGAGACTCCCTCTGGAAAAAAAAAAAAAATTAAGAGGGTGTGGTAGCACCTGTAGTCCCAGCTACTCAGGAGGCTGAAGTGGGAAAATCACTTAAGCCCAGGAAGTTGAGGCTGCAGTGAGCCCTGAGGGCGCCACTGCACTCCAGTCTAGGCAGCAGAGTGAGACCTCCTTTCTGAAAGGAAGGAAGGAAGGAGGGAGGAAGGGAGGGAAGGAGGTAATTATTACTCCAGTGTAGGCAACAGAGTGAGACCCCCCTGGAAGGAAGGAAGGAGGGAAGGAAGGAAGGAGGGAAGGAAGGAAGGAGGGAAGGAAGGAAGGAGGGAAGGAGGGAAGGAAGAAAGGAAGGAAGGAAGAAAGGAAGGAAGGAAGGAAGGAAGAAAGGAAGGAAGAAAGGAAGGAAGGAAAGAAGGGAGGAAGGGAGAGAAGGAAGGGAAGGAAGGAAGGAAAAGAAAAGTCATGGGTAACATCTAGGATTCCTCATGAGTTGTCCTCAACCTACCATTAAAGTCTTATATCTTTTTACCTCCATATCCTATTTCATCCCTTGGCCGAACTAAACTATTGATGTTCTCTAAGCACCCTCTCATTTTCTAACTAATCTTCCATTTTCTGTTACTATTTCTGCCTTACTTCTACACTGTTGGCTTGAGAAACTTTTTCCAGTTCTACAAGGCTGACTTCAAATACTATGTCTGTCTTCATAAAGCCTTTCTGGATTCAGCACATACATTCACACTTGAATGGACATCAAATTCTTCCTTCTCTGAATTAGCTCATAATTCTCTCTGTGGCTTTCTGATCTTACTTAATATTCTACTTTATAATGGAGTTATTTCCATATGCCAAGTTGATAGTTTACATACAGCTGACCCAGCACTTACTAGGAGCAGTGCAGCATGCCTCCTATTTGCTGCCACTTGATCACATCCTTCCCACCAGCATGGGTTGTTTGTCCTGCAAGGATTTAGAGACCCATCAGGTGACTTTGGGCTGGGGCACATTGTGAGAGCCAAATCCATGTGAATTAATTCAGCATTCATTCTATTGCTGTTTCTTTGATTCCTGCCTCTAGCATGTGTTCCTTGATTAGGGAATGAGGGCAGTTTCTCTGACATTTTGACTCTTAGCCCTTTTCCTGATCTCAATGCTGCATGACTGTTCTTTCTAATGGGTGTTGTTGGGTTTGCTTTGCTGCCTCCCACAGTTTTATCCCTTCCTCCACATTAACTTGCACTTTCTGGGTAATGGCGCAGTTACCAGCAGCACTAAAGCTCTCCAGCCTGTTTGCATCACTCCTCTCTTCTTGCCATGTTCCCAGTGGGACTTCACTGGAATTAGCCAAGTAGGAGCTCAGAGGTGAGGCTCCACACAAGCAAAACCGGAGGGAGAACTGATTTAGTCGGACAGTTCAGGCCCTCAATCTTCATGTCTAATGAAAAAGCAATTAAGTGGGCCAAAAGTGTAACTTGCTTATCTGAAATCCCAAATATGTTGGACTACTGAGGAATTCTTTTATATATACATGCAGCCATTAGAACAAAATCACTTGGTCAACATCATTTTCATATATTACATGTCAAGGTTATGGAAATACATCAAATTGAACAAACTACCGACTCGATATTTTTACAGTCTTTGGAAAATGTAGAGCAATATTTTTATATAACCAGACAGCAAAATATCTGAAGTAGAAATACTTGTAGATAGCTACATGGCTATATATAATTATGTTCATATATAAAGTGGCTACTGGATTATAGGAGTGGCCAGAGGTGGAAGGGAGGTGGGCTGAATAAGCGAGGTAAGTTTTAAAAAATTTTTAAAGTGAAGCATCTAGCATTTTAGAATCAGAACTTGAAACTCTCAATTTATACATTAAAAAACTGAGGCACAAAAAAATAGTGGGTCACACAGCAAATGACAAAGCAAGATTTGACCTATAGTCTTATAAACTCTAAGGACGGTGGAATTTTACAGGCAGTTCATTGGAAAAGCATTAAGAGGCAAAAGCAAAAGAATTCCTACAGGAATTATACAATTTTCAGTTCGCAGGTAAGGCTACCTGCCCACAGCCAAAATTCAGATGGCAGTGACAATTAACCAGGTAATTCAGAACCAAATTTTTTACCTCTTCCAGATTTTGTATGAGAGCAAAATGGCGTTTTGCTCTTTGGAAGTGCCCAAATTCACTGGATGATCCAGCAAAGAAAGAAACCATGGACAGATGCTCTTCTTAAGAACAAGCAATCAAGTTGTAATTGAAGGTAGGAAAAATTCAAAAGAGGAGACTGATTAATGGAAGCCCCCATAATTTCCACCATGTTAGCACTAATTAAAAAATTGTTAAGTTGGACTTAATCAAAATTTTAAACATCTGCCCATCAAAAGATACTGCTTAAAGAATGAAAAGACAAACTACAAAGTGGGTAAAAATCTTTGCGAAGCACATGTCTGATAAGAGATTTGTATTCAGAACATATAAAGAACTCTTAAAACTCAAGGAGATACAAATAAAGCCATACTGAGATACCACTATACACCTAGAGAATGATTAAAATTAAAAAGACTGACAATAGTAAGTTTTCAGGAGAATGTGGGGGAACTGGAATTCTCAAATATCATTGGTAGAAATATAATACAGTGCAACCATTTTGGAAGAAAGTTTAGTAGCTTCTTAAAAATTGAGCATACCTCTATCATATGATCCAGCCATTGCACTCCTGAATATTTGTTCAAAAGAAATACACACCCATACAGATATGTGTGTGCCAATGTTCATAATAGTTTTGAGGGAATGTGTTCTCTTTCCGGGTCCACAAGGGGGGCATACTTTTAAGGACAAGAACTTCCTAGCACCATGCCCCCCTCCCATCTCTCTCCATCTGGGAGATTTAATGGTTTATGTTTGAATTTTGCCGGCACAGAAAGAAACTAAGAGTCAATCACTCCATTGGAAGTTCTAAGGAACTCCTTTCATTGACCTGGGGTCTTAGAGAAGGTGGGGGTTCCTCCCAGGTTAAAAATCTCCTTCTTCCACACCCCTTTGGACTCCATGTTTGGGTTCCCTTCCATGAACAGTCTCTTCATGGAAGCCATCTTTCTCTGTCCTGGATTTTCCCTCTGGAGTCCCCTTCCACACTCTCTTGTGGAAGCCTGTCTTCCCCTCCTAAACTTCATCTCTCTTTATTCCGTAACACTCTCGTGGAAACTACTTTCCTCTCCTGGATTCCATCTTTCTGGATTCTCTCACTCAATGTGAGAGTTAGCTGTTTCTTTCACTCTCCTTCTCTGGTTTCTCTCTCTCTTTAAATAGATCACTTTCTACAAACACTTTTGAGTCTGGCATTTACTTCGCACTGCGCCATGGTCCCCTCTCACATTCTTGAGAGGGCAGGAGACCAAGAACCTGGAGAAATGTCCTCTCAGGGAAGCTGAGGGCACCCTGAACCCCTGAACTCCTGAACCCCAATATTACAGTTTCATTTTTTATAGTCCAAAACAAAACAATCCAAATTTCTATTCATGAGGGATGTGATAAAGCACAAACATGAATGAATCTCAAAACAATTATGATGAAGAAGCCAGAGGAAACTGAATACACACTGTATGATTCTGTTTATAAAATAGTCTAAAATATGCAAACTAATTGATAGTGGCAGAAATTAGATTGGTGGTTTTGTGGACTGGGGATCTGGGGAAGGACAAAAGGGGGATTATGAAGGAGCATAAGAAAACTTTGGACTGATGCACATGTCCATTATGTTGATGTGGTGTTGGTTTCATGGGTATAGATGTATGTATGTCAAAAGGCATCAAATTACACCCTTTAAATATGTATAGTTTATTATCATGTTAATTGTATCTCAATAAAACATTTCTTTAGGTGAGACAGTTGCAAAACCTACAAGCTGGAAAAAGCTAGAAAAAGATAGAAATGGAAGGCAAAAATGTCGACATGGCAGAGTTCAGAACATGAGCTGCAAGGCAAAAAGGTGCTGGCAATGGTTTTTGCTGATGAGTTTAGTGGATACCAGAGCAGCATGGCCTGCTGACCAGGTCAAGATAGACAGAAAAGGCAGAAAGATAGAAAAAGGGTAGACTGGGGAGAGATCCAAGATGGCCAATTAACAACAGCTCAGGATTGTAGCTCCCAGTGAAAGCGCAGAGAGCGAGTGGATGCTGCAATTTCAGACGAATTTCAGTTGCCCACAAACTGGGAGATTCCCAGCGGAGGAGCCACACAGGTCACCAGCATGACTCTTTTGGCCAGCGTGACTGTTTTGCTGGTGCCCCAGGTGCGACACGGCCCTTCTCAGTGCAGAGTATATGTGACTGGGTGCCCTTTGAGTCGGGCTCGGCTGGTCCCATCCCCACAAGGAGAACAGCAATTGGAAGCGCTGAGGACTGAGAGTTTCACAGTAAGCACAGCTGAACCCGGGAAGGCCTAGCTCTGCGAGGAAGGGGCGTCCACCAACGGAAAACTAAGAAACAGAAAAAACTGCATCACCAACAAGCCGGACATCCACTCAGACCCAATCTGAAAGTTGGCAATTACAAAGACGACAGGTGGATAAATCCACAAAAATGGGAAGAAACCAGTGCAAAAAGGCTGAGAACACCCAAAATCAGAATGCCTCTCCTCCTACAGGGGATCACAG
>CAUYLG010034507.1:0-41955 GCA_963573385.1 Cacajao melanocephalus | reverse complement strand
GCATTTTTCCTTCATTTCAACCCCGGTGAATCTGATGATTATGTGCCTTGGGGTTGCTCTTCTTGAGGAATATCTTTGTGGTGTTCTCTGTATTTCCTGGACTTGAATGTTGGCCTGCCTTGCTAGGTTGAGGAAGTTCTGGATAATATCCTGAAGAGTGCTTTCCAGCTTGGGTTCATTCTCTCGGTCACATTCAGGTACACCTATCAAACGTAGGTTAGGTCTTTTCACATAATCCCATATTTCTTGGAGGCTCTGTTCATTTCTTTTCACTCTTTTTTCTCTAATCTTGCCTTCTCATTTTATTTCATTGAGTTGATCTTCAATCTCTGATATCCTTTCTTCTGCTTGGTCGATTCAGCTATTGAAACTTGTGTATGCTTCACGAAGTTTTCGTGTTGTGTTTTTCAGCTCCATTAAGTCCTTTATGTTTTTCTCTAACCTGTTTATTCTTGTTAGCATTTCATCAAACCTTTTTTCAAGGTTTAGTTTCTTTGCATTGGGTTAGAACATGTTCTTTTAGCTCAGAGGAGTTTGTTATTACCCACTTTCTGAAGCCTGTTTCTGTCAATTCATCAGACTCATTCTCCATCCAGCTTTGTTCCTTTGCCGGTGAGGAGTTGTGATCCCTTGGAGGAGGAGAGGCATTCTGGTTTTGGGTGTTTTCATCCTTTTTGTGCTGGTTTCTTCCCATCTTTGTGGATTTATCTACCTGTGGTCTTTGTAGCTGGTGACTTTCGGATGGGGTCTCTGAGTAGATGTCCTTTTTGTTGATGATGAAATTATTTCTTTCTGTTTTTTAGTTTTCCTTGTAACAGTCAGGCCCCTCTGCTGTAGGACTGCTGGAGGTCCACTCCAGACCCTGCTTGCCTGGAGATCACCTGCGGTGGCTGCAGAACAGTAAGTGTTGCTGCCAGTTTCTTCTTCTGTTATCTTTGTCTCAGAAGGATACCCACCAGATTTCAGCCTGAGCTCTCCTTTATGAGGCGACTCTTTGGACATACGAGGGTCAGGGAGCTGTCTGAGAAGACAGTCTATCCCTTATAGGAGCTCATGTGCTGAGTTGTGAGCTCTGTTGTTCTGTTCAGAGCTGCTGGGCAGGTACGTTTAAGTCTGCAGCAGAACTCATAACTGCCTTTTTCCCAGGTGCTCTGTCCTGGGAATGTGGCACTTTATTTATAAGTTCCTGACATACTGCTGTCTTTTTTCAGAGCTGCTCTGCCCAGCAAGGAGGCAGCCTAGTCACAGTCTGCCAGCAAAGGCGTTGCTGAGCTGCTGTGGGCTCTGCCTAGCCGCTGTGTGAACTTCCTTGTGGTCTTGTTTATAGAGGTATAGTTAGAAGTGCCTCGGTAATGGCGGACTGCCTCAGTAGTGGCAGAATGCCTCAGTAGTGACGGAACGCCTCGGTAATGGTGGATGCCCTTCCCTCAACAGAGCTGGACCATCTTAGGTCCAGCTGCACTTGCTGTGAAACTCTCAATCCAGACCGTTTCAGATTGCTGCTCTTTGTGGGGGTGGGACCCACCAAGCCAGATTATCTGGCTTCCTGTTTCAGCCCCCTTTTTTTCAGTTGAATGGGTGGCTCTGTCTCCTAGGCGGTCCAGGCACCAGCTGAAACGGCCGCCCAGATTTGTGTGAGTTTTTGTGCGGAGACTCGCTGCACTGGCTGAAATAGCCATGCTGGAAACTTGTGGTGCTTTTCAGCCTGGGAATCTCCTGGTCTGTGGGCAGTAATAACTCATTTGGAAATGTGGTGTTCACTCACCCTCTGTGTTGTTCTCGCTGGGAACTGCACTCCAGAGCTGTTCCTATTTGGCCATCTTGGATCCTAAATGGAGTCTTTTTTATACACAGTAACATGTAATTGGAACTGTGCCCCCAAGAGTTAAAGAAACCACTGACTAGTAGAAATTCTTAAGCTTGCAGGATGGCATATAAGAAAACTTACTGAAACACTCACACTCCCTCCATGTGTAGCAATACTGGCTGAAATCATTTGGAACCAATATGGCCAAATGAAGTTTATACAGAATGAGCTTGCTGACATCACAGCCTGAATCTCAACTGCGTGTTTGATACGAACTCCCCCTAAATTTGCACACGGGACCCATGAGGAGGCATGAAGAGACAACTGTGCATGCCCAAGGACTTTCTACACCTCCCTTTCCTTCCACCAATCACCTAACGATCCCAGGATCCCCCCGCAAACCATTTCTAATAAAACTACTGCTTTAAAGCTAGCATGGGGAGACAGATTTGAGCTTGATCTCCTGTCTCCTTGTGAGTCTACTTTCAATGAAAGCTTTTCTTTTCTCAAAAACTAGGTATCATGGTATTGACTTCCAGTGTATCAGGCAGGGAGTTTCATCTGCTTGATAACATAATTGGGTAAGCATCTGAAGAACTAGCATAAACAAAGTACTCTTTTACCAAGAGGCATTAATAAGCATCAGATTCTATGCTAAAATAATATTATCTTAAATTTAAAAAATACATAAAAGAGTAATTTTCTAGAAATGTTTCCCCATGTTTTTCTGCAGCAATACTAACGAGGGATAAATGTCAAAGTCTATTACCTCTGAACCTTGCATGTACTTTAAGCTCTGGGGTAGAAAGCTCAAAATCAAACACAATACTCAAGTCTTAGAATTGATAGTTATACTCTTGATTGTGGGTTTTTCATTTTGGTCATTATTTTTTAACTAATATTTTATTAAATATTGAGTAAATACATGTAAAAGACAGATGAGAAAACTTATATGAGAGAAGGCAACTGGAAGAAACAGGACTGGAATCTTGTATCTGTGCTACCATGCTGTCTCCCTTTTGAAGCCAACTACAACAAAGTATAAGTGCCATGGCTGGAATGCCTATGTCATAGTTAATTACATCATTTAGAATAGGTTCCAAAACAACCTACATATAGCAGGTAATTTTTTGTTCAGTAAATGAAACTCTGGGAAGTATTTTATCTCTACGTTTAAGTGGAAACAAAAGTTCACACAAGGTATTTAGCTATGGGGCAGGGGGTGCCTAAAGCAGAGTTTAAAAGTATTCAAGTAGGTATTTTTTTTTATAATAAAGAAAATAAAGTTATTTCTTTGGAGATCTTAAAGAGAACTTAGTAATTTTCAAATCCATCTGATTGCTAGATAAGAACTCAGTATCCAGCTGGCCCAAAGTGCAATATAAGAACCGAAACACTGACAGCTAAGAGAAACTGTGATTCTACAGTATTTAGGAAATGTGATAAAGCCACACAACTCCAGAGATAAGACTTTATTTCCTATTGCTGCGGTAACAAATTCTCATAAACTTAATGGAGTAAAAGGCATAAATGTATTATTTTAGTTACATAGATAAGTTCAGACATGACTCTCATTGGGCTAAAATCAAGGCATCATCTGTCTGGATTGTGTTCCTTTCTAAGGTTCTAGGGGAGGATCTATTTCCAAGTTGGCAGAATTGAATTACCAGCAATTGTAGGACTGAAGTCCCCATTTCCTTGCTGGCTGTAATACAGCACAGGACATTTCCCAGCTTATAGAAATTATCCACAATCCTTGGCTCATAACCTCCTTTTTTCATCTTCAAAGCCAGCAAAGGGAAGCTGAGTCCCCCTCATATCTCTTTTTTCTTTCATCTCTGCTCTCTGATCCATTCTTCTGTCTCCCTCTTCTGTTTGTAAGAGCTCTTGTGATTAAACTGGGCCCACCTAGGTCACCTAGCATAATCACCTATCTCCAGGTCTCTGACCTCAATCACACCTGCAAAGACCTTTCTGCCATGTAAGGTGATATAGTCACAGGTTATGGGAATTAGGATGTGAACATCTTTGGTGGAGCATTATACTGCTTACCACCGGCAGATTCTGAACTTGGCCCATCAATGATATTAGGAACTTGTTTCCCCCACTCAACTCTCCCTCTGCTGTGCACAGCTTTATCTTTATCCACATCCAGCTCCCATCACAGTTGCAAATGGGAAGCTGGTAGCAACTAGGCTTCCCTGCTCACAGCCACCAGAAGAGAAACAGACTTCACCTCCCCAGGATTTCCAAAAAAAGTCTTATGCCATGTTCTATTTAACTATAATGACTAGGCTTGTACATCAATAGATTCATAAAGCAAGGGGAATTGGACAAAAAATGGTTAGATTAATTATAAAAGATGATCTAGAATTGTTAGCAAAACTGTAGTATACTATGGTCTAATCATTTGGCTACTCTTCTTCATACACACCCTTCTTCTAATACATATACTTTCAAATATGCTCATTCATACAAAGCACTTTCAATCCACCTCACAAGGAGGAAACAGCCCAAAGTCTCACTGAATTACTACATATCGAACTCCAGATCCATGATGACCACATGGACAAAACGCCTTCATTTCCAATAGATCTGGATATAGATCTAAATAACCAACATTCATTTAGGTGACATACGGCTAAGTTTAAAGTATCTATACCCAAAATACAATGTTGAAGGAAAAAAAAGAATACAATTAAATTCTAAAAAGTAAAGACTGCTAACAATTGTCTGTATTAACTGGTTATCCTTCTGTAAAGAAGTAGCTAGGATTCCTTGCTCTCAAAATTCCAAAGGCTAGTTAGTAACCATAGCAGGAGATCTTATTAAGAAAATGGTTGAAACTAAGAATGTCTGTCTCTTGGCAACAAGCCTCTGGGACCGCCCCATCAGCCAAGGCCCTGTATCTATAATGAACTTCATGTACTGAATTTCAATTTGAAACTATCAATTTCTACCCCCAGACTACATTTAAAATACTGTCATGTGCCATAGTAGACATTTTTGTTAATGACAAACCAAAAATACAATGGTGGTCCCGTAAGATTATAATAGAACTGAAAAATTCCTATTGCCTAGTGATATCTTAGGTGTCATAATGTTATAGTGTAAAGCATTACTTTCATGTCTGTGGTCATGGTGGTACACTGCCAGTCATATAAAAGTATAGCACATATGATTATGTACAGTACATAGTACTTGATAATAATAAATGGCTATGTTGTTTATGTATTTAGTATACTATAATTTTTATTCTTATTTTAGAGTATATTATCTCTCCTTATTAAAATAAATTAACTGTAAGACAGCCTCAGGCTGGTCCTTCATCCTGAAGAAGGCATTGTTATCACAGAAGATGACAGCTTCATGCATGTTACTGCTCCTGAAGACCCTCCAGTGGGACAGATGTCGAGGTGGATATTGATGATCCTGACCCTGTGTAGATTTAGACTAATGTGTGTGTTTCTTAAGTTTTTTAATAAAGAGTTCTAAAAGTTAAACAAAATTAAAAAATAGCAAAAATGTGTATAGAATAAGGATAAAAATATTTTGTACAGCTGCACAATATATTCATGTTTTAAGGTAAATGTCTAAGGGTCAAAAAGTTAAAACTTTTAAAGTTTATACAGTAAAAGTATTATAGTAAGCTAAGGTTAATTTATTATTGAGAAAATTAAAAATACATTTAGTGTAGACTAAGTGTACAGTGTTTATAATGTCTATAGTAGTAATGGGCTATATAGCTGAGGTGTGTAGTAGGCTACACCATCTAGGTTTGTGTAAGTCTACTCTATGATGTTCACACAATGACAAAGTTGCCCAATGATGCATTTCTCACAACATATTCCTGTCATTAAGAAACATGTGACTGTATATCTTTACTGCATAAACTTGAGTAGTTCCACTTACCAGGCTGAAAATATTTAAAAGGAGGTATTCCAGAAAGATTTAAGGCAACAAATTTGTACTTTACCACATCTTTATCCCAGTTTAAAGCTCATTCCTTTTAAACCCATATTCACCCTAACTTTGGAAAAGATTAATTCTCTACTTCAAGCTAATCTTGCGAAGCTGAACTGTGAAACTAGACCACAAACAGACTGAATCTTTTTTATTGAATCTGAGTTTTCTATGATTTAAAAAATGATCTTTCTTGGGTCTAAGCAGGAAATGGTCAAGGCACTCAGTATGCTGAGTTTTTGGTAGAACTTTTCTCAAAAACTACAGCCTCATGAAACACATGATCTGTGCCCCGAGGTACAGATTATCACCAATTTTCCATTTGGGAATACTGGTAGGGGAGTCCTCATTGCCCTCTTCCCTTGAAGTAAATCTATTTTTAGAATCTCTTACCTACAAGTACCCCTTTCCCAGTACCAAATTCAGTTCCAACTGGGTTATCACTGACTTCAAGTATACAAACCCATTCAAACTGGCTTGTGTTGCCAGACTCAGTTTTACGCTTTGAACACAAAAACAAGTAAGATAAAACTAAAAATATACTAGGAGAATGAGACACAAATCAATATACTGTGGTAAGTACCATAAAATGAGTATAAATAACTGTGGGAAACATTGAGTTTTTGTCTAATTGGGCAAATAGCTAAGAAAACAATAAATCCTGTACATGTTGGTCATTCAGAATGCTCTAACATGTCTTGTCTATCATTGGGTACTTGTTCTAACTTTTCTGTAACGCTAACAGGGAGAAATAACTGGTTTCAAAAGACAAATTTAGTATCTAAAATAAGCAAAACCAAAGAATAGTGTCAGGAATTCATTTATGATCAAACTGTTCCTTCAACTTGGAAGTCATAGGATATACCAGTCCTTTTCACCTACAAAGCTGTATTTTTTAGAGGAAAGACAATATGCCAAAACAATACCATCAATTCCAAATCTCCAAACTGACATCAAGTGTGGTGGCATGTTTGAGTCAAGAGGAATCAACTGTAAAATAAACAAGCCAAAACATTCCAAAATGAGTTCTACATGTGGGTCTATCAAGTTCTAGTTAGAGTTTAAATTAAACAGTGAGAAATGGCAAACAAGACAAGTTAGAAGAAAATAGAAATGCCAAATTGTGCTCACACAAAATCTATACCTATAAATACAAAACGTTTATAACAACTTTGCATATGCTCTTATTCTTTATCAAAATGACAATAATGTACCTTCCAAAAAAAACTAGAGATGTACTTTAAAAAATTATGTGTCAGAAATGGCATCAACATAGAATAGTTCTAGTGGAATAGCTGGAAACAGCTGGCTACAATCCTCCCAAAGTAAAATATCAACTCAGTCTCTTCAGGGTTCAAGAGTAAATAGGAGTTACTTTTTGATCACTTCAATTGCTGTTTTACATTATTCAGAAGGTATGAGAGATCTACAAATTGGCTGCTTAATAAAGGTGCTGATGCATGCTTCTGAAAAATTTATCAAGGTTAAAAAATTGGAAGAGGGTGTATGAAATCTGGCTACATAATTACTTAAAACTTACTAATCAAATCTCACTCTTAGCTTTCAATGTTACAAAAGGCTATGAGAACATAACAAAATCATCTGTGTTTTCTTAGTAATAACTTACTAAATCTCAAATGGTAGGAATAAATTAGCATAAAACTCCATAGTAAGAAACACAACAAAATCTCAAATACGTTTAGATAGCAGTAACTTACCTCTTAGCAGTAAAATTTTTTTCCAGCTCCTCATTGTGAATCAGTTTTGTATCCCCAAACTGCCACAATGACTGCAGATCACAGCTTACATCAAGCCTGCGCTGGTTAAGAGTATCATGTATAAAACTATACTCTCTACTATTGGTGCAACAAGGTGACAAGTAAACTAAAGGTAGAAAAAGAGAAAGCAGTTGTGTTTAAAATGACATTATTGGACATCTGTACAATGACAACTGTATATCTTATATAAGACACAAAATAATCAAGTACTGAAATTTTCATTAACAACATAAGGTAACAATTTATATTTAAAGTTCTACAACAGTAATACAGACCTCCTATACGTGCTATAAATGAAAATATGAACCTTGATTTTCTCCACATACCTATTAAGAGTTCTTAAAAGTTGACACATACAGACATGACAGTCCTAGAATTTTCAACTTAAGATGTTGCAACTCTGACTCTACAATGAGCATCATTACACAAACCTGGCAGCTACTATTAGGGCATGAGTATTTGCCAAGCAAAGATAAGGCAATCTACACATTAGAAAACCATTTGGTTATTTTGATGTGCGGAAGTACAAGAACATGTGTGTAAGATGTTGCCTGATATAGTGGCATGTGAAAGAGGAAACAGACTTTTTTTTGAGGCAGACTCTTGCTCTGTTGCTCAGGCTGGGGTACGATCTCAGCTCACTGCAACCTCCACCTCCCAGATTCAAGCAATTCTCCTGCCTCAGCCTCCTGAGTAGCTGGGATTACAGGTGCACAACACCATGTCTGGCTAATTTTTCTATTTTTAGTAGAGACGAGGTTTCACCATGTTGGTCAAGCTGGTCTCGAACTCCTGACCTCATGATCTGCCTGCCTCAGCCTCCCAAAGTGTTGGGATTATAGGCATGAGCTACTGCACCTGGCCAAGGAAACAGACTTTCTTAGGACAATGAGCGTCTCCAACATTGCCGTAGTAAATAGATGCATAAAAGGATACAACCCTGTGGAAGTGAACTCAGAGGAAAGCAAGGAGCAAATACAAATGACTCTTGCTATTTTTGGTAGTTATATTCTACAAAGTTCCCATCAATACTAAGTTACAAACACTGTGTCACAAACTACTGTTCTTGGGGGAAAGGAAATGGTTAAGTTCCTGTGGGCATCTGGTCGACTTTTTTTTTTTTTTTTTCACCTTAGAGACAGGATGTTGCTCTGTAGCCCAGGCTGGAGTGTAGTGGTATGATCATTTCTCACTGTAACCTCTAACTTCTGGGCTCTAGTGATCCTCTTGCCTAGGCTTCCTGTATAGCTGGGACTACAGGCACAGGCTCAACATGCCCAGCTAGTTTTTCTTTTATTTTTTTTTTGTAGAGATGGGGTCGCTATGCCGTGCAAGCTGGTCTTGTAATTCCTGGGCTCAAGTGATCCTCTCCAACCTTGGCCTGCCAAAATGCTGGGATTACAGGCAAGAGCCCATCCTGGTCAAATTTTTAAACATCAAAATTCCATTTGCATTGTATAGATTCTTCTGCCAACATCCTTATAAAACAAATCAATCTCAGCAGTGTTGAAAACGTGTTCTTTCATTTTCCTATGTGACATTTAGCAAGTTATTTAAAATAATTCTTCCTTAACATCTTGATCTGCAGAACCCACCTGCCTGCAAGTTCATTTCTTCATGTTGCATCTATCACCTTTTGAAATGTTTGAGTCAGCTAGCATTAGCCAAAAGGGTTTAACATTCTCCTGACTTTGGGTAATATAACCTAAGTTCCTCTGGCTTTTAGCTTCACAACAATGCTGCCAACTATGTTTTTTTTTAAATTAGCCATAATGAAATCTCAGGAATCTATAAATTTAGCTGCTTTTCTATCATTCCCATAGTTTCATCAGGCACTATAAATGTTACTTTAGCACTTTTTGGTAAGGCCTGATGTACAGATTGGCAAGTTTGTTCCTCCTCTCCCTGGATGTACATTAACATTGAACTCAGGCCTGAGTGAAGCTTATCTAAAATAAGTTCTCTCTCTAAGGCACAACATAACCTTCTTGAGCTTAGAAACACTAGACCGTACTTCACCATTATACTTGGGAACCATTTATAGTCAAATCACCCACAAAAATGTTAACAATTGATATAGTTTGGTTGTGTCCCTACCCAGATTTCATCTTGTAGTTCCCATCATCCTGCATGTCATGGGAGTGACCCAGGGAGAGGTAACTGAATCATGGGAGCAGTTACCCCTATGCTGTTCTTGAGGTAGTGAGTTCTCACAAGATCTGATAAGTTTTATAAGGGGCCTTTCCCTCTTTGCTCAGCTCTTCTCTCTCCTGACTCCATGCAAAGAGGATGGTCTGCTTCTCCTTCTGTCATAATTGTAAGTTTTCTGAGTCCTCCCCAGCCATGGGGAACTGTGAGTCAATTAAATCTTTTTTCTTTTTAGAAAAAGGACTAATACAACAATGTAGCACCAACGCTAGGAAAAGAACACTTATTGCAGTATGAGAGCTGAAACAAGGCAGAGCATGGCCTCATTTGACCTTAGTTGAGAATGCATGCATTCGGTGACTCAAATTCTTGACCCCTTTGTGCATGTCTGCAAAAGCACTGCTGAGTATCAAGTTTGGACAAAAAAGCACTGCTGACTATTGATTGTGAATTTTACCAAGTAGGAAATTCACAAACATGGAATCCTCAAAGAATGAAGATTGACTATATAGAAGGTTTAAGGCAATTCCCAAATAAATGGTTCTAATTAACAATTTGTCCCTTATATTTAGCTCATCAACATAAGTTAAAATAATGACAAAACAAATATAAAATACTATAACCAGCTGTTTTCAGTAACAACTCCTTCCTCATTTCATTTTCAATTCTATTACTGACCCCCCAAAATGATTTTCATTTTAATATTTGTAATAATTGTTACAAGTTTTGTAGTTTCATAACATATGATGATTTTATGGATGTGTAACTTTTTATTTTGAAATAAATTCAGATTCATAGGAAGCTGCAAAACAGTACAGAGAAGTCCTGTGTACCCTTAACCCAGTTTCCTCTAGTGGAACCATGTAACTATAACCCAATATCAAAACTAGGAAAATGATACTGGTACAAGCCACAGACCTTATTAAGACTTTACAATCAGTTTTACATCCACTAGCGTGTAGTTCTATGCAGTTTTATCACATGTAGGTTTGTGAAACAATCGTTCTAAGATACAGAACTTCTCTATCACCAGAGCTACCCCTTGTACCACTCCTTTATATACTTTTTTCATACTGAAACTCTTCCCTACCCCCATTCTCCTACCCTGTCCCTAAATCCTGAAAATTAATATCCTCTCCATATCCATACTTTTGTCATTTCCAGAATGTTTCATAAATGAAATTATGTAGTGTGAGACCTGTAGAGATTTTTTTTTTTTTTTTTTTTTTGCCTAGGATACTGCCTCTGAGATTCAAACAAGCTGTATGAGTAGATTGTTTCTTTTTATTGCTAAGTAGTATACCATCATATGAATGTGCCATAGTTTAACCATTCACTCACTGGAAATTTGGGTGGTTGTCAATTTCTGATTATTACAAATTAAGCTGCTACGTACATTCATGTGTAGGTTTTTGTGTGAACATCATTTTTTGTTTGCCAAGGAAAAATGCCAAAGAGAAGGATGGCTGGATCATACGGCAGCTGCATGTTTATTCATTTATTTTTTTAAAGATCGGATCTTGCTATGCTGCTCAGGATGGCCTTGAACTCCTGGGCTCAAGCAATCCTCCTGCCTTGGTTTCCTGAGTGCTGGAACTATAAGCACACGCCACTGTGCATGACTGCGTGTTTAGTTTTTAAAGATACTGCCAAATTGTTTTCTGGAGTGGCTGTGCTATCTCACATTCCCTGAAGGCAATACATGTGTGATTTGGTGTCTCCCACCCTCACTGGTATTTGGCACTGTTATCATTTTCTTTTCCAGCTATTCTAACAAGTGTATAGTTACATCTCATTGTGGTTTTCATATGCATTTCCTTAATGGTTATGATGTTGAACATTTTTTTTTTTTTTGGAGACAGTTTTGCTCTTGTTGCCCAGGCTGGAGTGCAATGGCACAATCTCAGCTCACCACAACCTCCACCTCCTGGGTTCAAAAGATTCTCCTGCCTCAGTCTCTCAAGTACCTGGGATTATAGGTGCCCACTACTATGCCTGGCTAATTTTGTATTTTTTAGTAGAGATGGAGTTTTTTCATGTTGGTCAGCCTGGTCTCAAACTCCTGACCTCATGTGATCCACCTGCCTTGGCCTCCCAAAGTGTTGGGATTACAGGTGTGAGCCACCGTTTCTGGCCTGAACATCTTTTGATAAGTCCATCTGCCATCAGTATATTCTCTCTGGTGAAGTCTATTCGTGTCTTATTTTCATTTTCTAATTGGATTGCCTCTCTCTCTTTTTTTTAATACTGAATTTTGAAAGTGCTTTATATGTTCTAGATATAAGTCCTTTCTCAGATAAATGATCTGCAAATGCTTTTTCTCCCAATTCCTAGCTTGTCTTTTCAATTTCCTAACAGTCTTTTGCAGAGCAAAAGTTTCTAATTTTGATGTAAGTGAATTTATTCTTTCTTTTATAGATTGTGTTTTTCGTGTCATGTCTAAGTACTTCTCATCCAGGCTGAGATCCTGAAGATGTTCTCTCATGTTTTCTTCTAGATGTTTTACAGCTTTACATTTTACATTTAAGCCCAGGGTTCATTCAGAATTATTTTTTGCATGAGGTTAGAGTGAAGCTCATTTTTTTGGCCTATGGATGTCCAATTGCTCTAGCAACATTTCACAAAGACTATTTTTCCTCCACTAAATGCACCTTTGTTAAAAATCAATGGAACGAAACCAACTGAACATATTTGCGAGGGTCTATTTTCAGAATGTTTATTCTGTTCCACAGATTTGTGTGTCTATTCCTATGGTCACAATGTCTTTATTACCAAAACTATATGCTAAAGCTTAACAGTGTATAGAATAATTCCATATACTTTCTTATATTTCAAAATTGTTTTAGCTATTCTAGTTTCTTTGCCTTCCCAGGAAAGTGTCAGAATAAGCTTGTCTGCCTATAAACATCTTGTTGGAATTTTGATAAGAACTGCAATAAACCTTCAGATAAATTTGTGGTGAACTGACGTCATTATGTTGAGTCTTTTAATCCATGAACACAGTACATCTCTAAATTTATTTAGATTTCCTTTTTAGAAAAATCAGCGTTTTATAGTTTATAGCATAGAAACCTTATATATTTTGTTATATTTGTACCTAAGTATTTCATTTTAAAGTTATTTCATTTTATTTTGAGATGGAGTCTTGCTCTGTCACTCAGGCTGGAATGCAGTGGCATGAACTTGGCTCACTGCAACCTCTGCCTTCCAGGTTCAAGTGATTCTCATGCCTTAGTCTCCCAAGTAGCTGAAATTATAAGCACCCACCACCATGCCTGGCTAATTTTTTTGTATTTTTAGTAGAGACGGGGTTTTGCCACATTGGCCAGGCTGGTCTCGAACTCCTGACCTCAGGTGATCCGCTTGCCTCAGCCTCCCAAAGTGCTGGGATTACAGGCATGAGCCACCACGCCTGGCTGCCCAAAGTTATTTTAAATGGTATTTTAAAAATTTTTATTTCCATGTGTTCTTTGCTAGTATTTAAAAATATAGTTGATTCTTGAACAATATGGATTTGAACTGTGTGGGACAACTTATACTTGGATTTTCTTCAACTCTGCTACTTGTGAGACTGCATGACCAACCCCTCCTCTTCCTTAGCCTACTCAATGTGAAGATGAAGACCTTTATGGTAATCCACTTCCACTTAATGAATGGTAAACACATTTTCTCTTCCTTATGATTTTCTTAGTAACATTTTCTCTAGCTTAGTTATTGTAAACATACAGTAGTATATAATACATATCTAAAATTATGTGTTAATTGACTGTTCATGTTATCAGTAAGGCTTTCAGTCAACAGTAGGCTATTTGTATTAAAAGTTAAGTTCTGGGGGAGGAAGAGTTATATGCAGATTTTTTGACTGTGCGTTTTGTGGAGGAGTCAGAGGTGGGATCAGTGCCCCTAACCCCTGTGTCATTTAAGAATTAAATGAACAATTGGGTCTTTTCTGTTTTTATCATATCCAGTGACCCTGCTGAACTTACTAACTCCAAGTTTTCCTTTCTCTTTTTAAGATTCCCTGGGATTTTCTATGTAGACCATCATGTTCTCTTCGAATAGGGATAATTTTATTTCTGCTTTTCCAATCTAAATGCTGTTAATTCCTCTCCTTGGCTTTTTTGCTTTGAACAACTTCCAGTATTATGTCAAGTGTGGTGAAAGATAACATTCAGCTCTCAGTTGTGTGTAATAATTCATTTTAAATATCAAATTCCATTTGTTATATTTTGTTTAGGATATCTGCATAAATTATCATCACGGACATTGGTCTATGGGGTGTTTTCCATATTATATTGACCTGGTCTTCGAACCATGGTAATATTAATCTCATGTTATTCTCTCAATTTCTATTTTCTAGAAGAGATTGTATAGAATTTCTGTTCTTTAAATCTTTAGAATTCTCCAGTGAAACCACCTGGGCCTTAGAATTTCTTTTCCAACTGTGAATTACATTTAATAGTTATAAGACTATTTAAATGATCTATTTAGAACTATACGTGTTTAATAGTTTGTACTTTTGATACAACCTGTGGGCCAGTAGTGATAACTCATTTAATTCTTGATAGAGGTAATTTACGGCTATCTTTTTCCTTTGTCAGACTTGATAAAGGTTTGTCAAACATAATGCAGAGAGATCTCATATACCATTCTAGTTCCCTCTAATAGTAACATCTCACATTATGATGATCTGAAATACCTCCTCTATATTCACTGAGAACCATATCGAAGAATGTTATTTGTGCTACAAGTGTCAAACATAATTTGGAAACTCAAGAGGAGGATGATCTATTACATTTACCTATATTTCTATGCTTTTCTTTTACTTATTCCTTCATTCCTAATGTTCTCAGTTTCCTTCTTTTACTAGATTCTGTTTGGAAAACTTCTTTTAGCTATTCTTTAAGGATAGGTGTGCTGCGAAAAATTCTTAAGTTTTATTTTATGAGAATATATGTTTTACCTCCATACCTGAAAGATATTTGTACTGGGTACAGAACTCTGAGTTGAAAGTTATTTCTTGCATTTGAAAAATGCTGTGCTACTTCCTCTGGACTCCGTGAATGAGACATCTTTTATCAAACATTTTTTCGCTTACATATAATGTGACTTCTTTCTAGTTGCTTTCAAGATATTTTCTCTGTTCCTAGTTTTTAAAAGTTTTATTATGATGTGCATTAGCATGAATTTTTGGGGGGTTTTATGTTTGGGGGTTTTCAGCTTCTTTTATATGGTATGTAACTTTTTTAGATAGGCTGCAATCACTCAGCCAATCTAAAAATGCGACATGTGCCTTTAAGGCTCTTCCATTTTTCTTCGTAACTTGAGAGTCATTTCTTTTTTTGGTGCTAAATAATATTCTATTGTCTGGATGTACTACTTTATCTGTTTATCTAGAGAAGGACATCTGGTTGCTTGCAAGTGTTAACTATTAAGAGTAAAGCTGCTAATAAACACCTGTGTGCAGGTTTCTATGTGAACATAGGCTTTTAACTGATTTGTGTAAATACCAAGAAGTATAATTGCTGGAGCATATGGTAAGAGTATGTTCGATTTTATAATAAACCACCATACTGTCTTCCGAAGTGGCTGTACTATTTTGCATTCCCACTAACAATGGATCAGAGTTCCTGTTGCCCCATATCCTCACCAGTATTTAATGTCATCAGTGTTCTGGATTTGGGCCATTCTAATAGGTGTGTACAGGTATTTCACTGTTCTAATTTAAATTTTCCTGGTGACATATGATGTAAAACATTTTGTCATATGCTTATTTGCCGTCCATGTATATTCTTTGGTAAAGTGTCTGCTAAACTCTTTGGCTTGTGTTTATTTTTTAAATTTTTTATTTTTTGAGACAGGTTTTCGCTCTTGTCGCCCAGGCTGGAGTGCAATGGCATGATCTTGGCTCACTGCAACCTCTACCTCCTGGGTTCAAGCAATTCTCCTGCCTCAGCCTCCCAAGCAGCTGGAATTACAGGCGCCCACCACCTGGCTAATTTTTGTATTTTTAGTAGAGACAGGGTTTCACCATGTTGGCCAGGCTGGTCTTGGACTCCTGACCTCAGGTGATCCACCTGACTTGGCCTTCCAAAGTGCTGGGATTACAGGCGTATCACGCTCAGCAGGCTCATGTTTAAATGAACTTGTTTTCTTATGGTGAGTTTAAGATTTTTAAAAAAAAATATTTCAGATAACAATCCCTTATCTTGTATGTGTTTTGCAAATATTTTCTCTTTTTTCTCGACAGTGTCTTTTGCAGAACAGAAATTTTTAATTGTAATAAAGTCTGGCTATTCAATTCTTTCACAAACCACACCTTTGGTACTGCAATTAAAGTCATTGCCAAACCCAGCATCATCTAGATTTTCTACTATGTCATCTTCTGTAAGTTTTGTAGTTTTGTGTTTTACATTTAGGTCTGTGGTATATTTTGAATTAATTTTTGTGGTGGATGTTAAGGAGGTCTATGTCTAGATTTCCTTTTCTGTATGTGGATGTCCAGTTGTTCCGGCAGTATTCATTGAAATGAATACTGTTGTTCCATTTTCCTGCCTCTTCTTTGTCAAAGATCAGTTTATATTTATGTGGCTCTATTTCTGGGCTCTCTGTTCTGTTCCACTGCTTGATTTGTCTATTCTTTTGCCAATACCACCCTGCCTTAATTACTGTAGCTTTATAGTATGTCTTGAAGTAAAGTAGTGTTAGTCCTCTGACTGTTCTCTTTCAATACTGAGTTGGCTATTCTCAGTCTTTTGCCTCTCCATATAGACATTATTTTCTTAATTTTAATTTTATTGTAAACTGAAAAACTGTAATTGTATATATTCAAGAGGTACAATATGATGTTACATGCATACAGCACAGAATTATTAAATCAAGCCAACACATCCATTGCCTTGAATACTTATTTTCTGTGGTAAAAGTATTTGTAATGTACTCTCTTAGCAATTTTGAGATATGCAATTATTAATTACAATCACCCTGTTGTGCAAGAGACCTTAAAATTTATTCCTCCCATAGCTGAAACTTTGTGCCATATAAACTTTAGAATCAGTTTGTTGGTTTGCACAAAATAACTTGCTGAGATTTTGATTCAGATGGCAATGAATGTGTAAATCAAAGTGGGAAAAACTGGTATCTTGACAATACTTTTTCTATTCATAAACATGGAATCTCTCTATTGGGTTGATTTTTTTCACCAGAGTTTTGTAGTTTTCCTCATATAGACCTTGTATGCATTTGGTTAGATTTAAACCTAGGTATTTATTTATTTTTTGATGCTAATATTAACGGTATGTATTAAATTTCAAATTCTACTTGGTCATTGCTTGTATATAAAAAAGCAATATCATATATTAATTAACCTTTATTCTACAACTTCCCCATAATTGCTTATAAGCTCCAGGAGGGTTTTCTGTGGACTCTTTTGAATTTTCTATAGATATGATCTTGTCATCTGTGAGAAAGAACAGTTTTCTTTCTTCTCTCTCAATATGTGTACCTTTTATTTCCTTGTCTTGTCTTACTGCATTAGCTAGTACTTGCAGTACAATGTTGAAAAGCAGTGATGAGAGACATCACTGCCTTGATCTTAGCGCTAAAACTTTAAAGTTTTCACTGTTTAGTATAAAGTTAGCTGCAGGCTTTTTGTAGATTTTTAAAAATCAAGTTGAGGAAATTCCTCTTTATTCCTAGTTTACTGAGAGCTTTTAACATGAATTGGTGTTAGATTTTGTCAAATGCTTTTTTTGCATCTATTGATATAATCATATGATTTTTCTTCTTTAGATGACGGATAACATTAATTGACTTTCAAATGCTGGACCAGCCTTACATACCTGGGATATATCCCAGTCGGTACTGGTATGAAATTCTTTTTTTTTTTTTAAAGACAGGATATTGCTCTGTTGCCCAGGCTAAAGTGCAGAAGTGTGACTATGGCTTACTGCAGCTTCGACCTCCCAGGATCAAGCAATCCTCCCTCCTCAGCTTCCCAAGTAGCTAGGACTACAGGCGTGCACCACACCAGCCTGATTTAAAAATTTTTTTCTAGAGACAGGGCCTTGCTATGTTGCACAGGCTGGTCTCAAACTCCTAGCCCCAAGTGGTCCTCCCACTTTAACCTCCCAAAGTACTGGATTACAGGTATGAGTCACAGTGTCCAGATATAAAGTTCTTTATATACATTATTGAATTCAATTTGCTAATATTTGGCCAAAAAATTCTGCATCTAGCTTCATGAGTGATATTTGTCTGTGGTTCTTTTTTTTTTTTTTCCAGATAGGGTCTTGCTCTGTTGCCCAGGTTGGAGCACAGTGGCACAGTGGCACAATCATGGCTCACTGCAGCCTTGATCTTCTAGGCTCCAGAGATCCTCCCACCTCAGCCTACTGAGTAGCTGGGACCACAGGCGCATGTCACCATGCCTGGATAATTTTTGTATTTTTTGTAGAGGTGGGGTTTTTCCATGCTGCCAGGCTAGGGTCAAACTCCTGGGCTCAAACAATTCTCTCACTTTGGCCTTCCAAAATGCTGGGATTACAGGGGTAAGCCACCATGACTGGCACTGTAATTTTTTTAAATGTCAATTTTATTTATTTTTATCTTTCTCTCTCTTTTAGAGACAGGGTCTCTGTCACCCAGGCTGGAGTGCAGTGCTGTGATCACAGCTCACTGCAGGCTTGAACTCCTGGGCTTAAGCCATCCTCCTACTTCAACTTCCCAAATAATGTTGAATTTAGACAGTAAATGTAGGCAGCTCTTTAAATTTAATCAATTCTCATCCCATGGATTCAGAGACAACAGTTGAATATCCAGGAGATAAAGATTCCTGGCTATTCCTTCTTAGTAATTAAAAAATTTTAAGTTCTGGGATACATGTGCAGAATGTGCAGGCTTGTTACATAGGTATATGTGTGCCATGGTAGTTTGCTGCACCTATTGACCTCCGTCATCTACATTCTCTCCCCTTGACCCTCCACCCTCCAACAGGTCCCAGTGTGTGTTGTTCCCCTCCCTGTATTCTCACTGTTCAATTCCCACTTATGCATGAGAACATGCAGTATTTGGTTTTCTGTTCCTATATTAGTTTGCTGAGGATGGTGGCTTCCAGCTTCAACCATGTCCCTGCAAAGGACATGATCTCATTCCTTTTTATGGCTGCATGGTATTCCATGATGTATATATTCCACATTTTCTTTATACAGTCTATCATTGAAGGACACTTGGGTTAGTTCTATGTCTTTGCTACTGTAAACAGTGCTGCAATAAACATACATGTGCATGTGTCTTTATGGCAGAATGATTTATATTCCTTTGGGTATATGCCCAGTAATGGGATTGCTGGGTCAAATGGTATTTCTGGTTCTAGATGCTTGAGGAAATCGCCACACTGTCTTCTACAATGGCTGAACTAATTTACATTCTCACCAACAGTGTAAAAGCATTCCTATTTCTCCACAGTCTCACCAGCATCTATTGTTTTTTGACTTTTCAATAATTGCCATTCTGACTGGTGTGAGATGGTATCTCACTGTGGTTTTGATTTGCATTTCTCTAATGATCAGTGATGTTGAGCTTTTCATGACTCTGTAGTTTTCTTTTCTTCTAAGTTCTTTGTCTTGTTTTGGTATTAAAATAATGTTCCTCTAAAAGAATGAGTTAGGAAGTATTCCCTCTACTTGCATCTTCTGAAAGATGTTATAGAGAATTGGTATAACCTCTTCCTTGATAGCATTCACTAGTAAACCTATCTGGTCCTGGAGCTGTTTTGGAAGGTTATTAGTTATTGGTTCAACTTGTTGAATAGATTTAGGCCTACTCAAATCATGTATTTCTTCTTGTGTGACTTTTTGCAGATAATATCTTTCAAGGAATTGGTACATTTCATCTAGGTTACCATATTTATGGGCCTAGAGTTGTTCATAGTATCCCTTATCCTTTTAATGTCCATATGATCTGTAGTGATATCCTCTCTTTTGATTTCTTTTTCTTTTTTGTTTCTGAGATGGAGTCTCACTCTGTTGCCCAGGCTGGAGGGCAGTGGCATGATCTTGGCTCACTGCAATCTCCACCTTCTGGGTTCAAGCGATTTTCCTGCCTCAACCTCCTAAGTAGCTGGGACTACAGGTGCCCACCACCACATCTGGCTAATTTTTGTATTTTTATTAGACATGGGGTTTCACCACGTTGGTCAGGATAATCTCAATCTCCTGACCTCGTGATCCATGTACCTTGGCCTCCCAAAGTGCTTAGATTACAGGCATGAGCCTCTGCACCATTCCTTGATTTCTGATATCAGTAATTTGTGGTCTTTTTTTTTCTTAGTTATCCTGGCTAGAGGCTTATCAACCCTACAAATCTTTTCAAAGATCCAGATTTTGGTTTTGTTGATTTTTTTCTATTAATTTCCTGTTTGTAATTTCATTCATTTCTGCTCTAATTTTTATTATTTTTCTTCTGCTTATTTTGGATTTAACATGTCCTCCTTTTTCTAGTTTTCTAAGATGTAAATGTAAATTATTGATTTTAGATATTTCTTTTCTAATATATTCATTCAACGCTATAAATTTCTTCCTAAGTACTGCTTTTGCTTCATCCTACAAATTTTGTTTTCCTTTTCATTTAGTTCAAGGTATTCTAAAATTTCTCTTGAGATTTCTTCTTTGATACATTCATTATTTAGAAGTGTGCTGTTTAGTCTCAAAGAATCTGGTATTTTCCAGCTGTCTTTTGGTTATTTATGTCTAATGTAGGTCCTCTAATTGATCATCTTAATTAATTCCACTATGATCTGATATGGTTTGGCTCTGTGTCCCCAACCAAATTTCATCTTGTAGCTCCCATAATTCCCACGTGTTGTGGGAGGGACCTGGTGGGAGATGAACGAATCATGGGAGCAGGTCTTTCCTATGCTGTTCTCGTGATAGTGAATGGGTATCATGAGATCTGATGATTTTAAAAACACGAGTTTCTCTGCACAAGCTCTCTCTTTGCCTGCTGCCATCCATGTAAGATGTAACTTGCTTTTCCTTGTCTTCTGCCATGATTGTGAGGCTTCCCCAGCCACATGGAACCGTAAGTCCATTATAAACCTCATTCTTTTGTAAATTGCCCAGTCTTGAAGATGTCTTCATCAGCAGTGTGAAAATGGACTAATACATGGTCTGAGAGCAGACTGTATATTTTCTACTATTTCAAGTCTCTTAACATGTGTATTATGGTCAAGGTATGGTCTGTCTTGGTGAGTCTTGTGTGTGCTTGAGAAGAGTGTCTAACATGCTACTGTTAAACTGAATAGTCTACAGATGTCTATTATGTCAAGCTGATTGATGATGTTGCTGAGTTCAACTTTGTCCTTAGCGATTTTCTGTCTGTTGGATATATCCAACAGGGTATTTCTGATAACAGGGTATTTCCAACTATAATAGTGGATTCCATTTCTCCATGCAGTTGCTAGTTTTTGATTGAGTTTTTATTTCAGTTAGATAAATTTTCAGTTCTAAGTCTTCTATTTGGTTATTATATTATTTCATTTCTTTGATGAGATTTTCTAGTTTTTCATTTGTTTCAAAAGTGTTTTTAACTGCTTGTGCAATTATCTTTATGGTAGCTGCTTTAAAAGTCTCTCAGTTAATTACAGTTCCAACACCTGTGTCAACCTTGATGTTGGCATCTACTGAGTATCTTTTCTCATTCAAGTTGAGATTTTCTTGGTGTGTGGTAAGATGAGTGATTTTTATTATATCCTGGTCAAATGGGGCATTTTAATGAGATTCTGAATTATATTTAATCTTGCATGTCAGCAAGACTTAACTAAAACTGTGCAGGCAGGAAAAATGGGTGGCAGGGAAGGGAAAGCACTGACTCTTTACTATTATGCAGAGGTAAAGTTCTGGCTTTCCACAGGGCCTCCACTTACACCCTGGGGAGTATCCTGTTACCACTGGAAAGGGCTGAAGTGCATGGTCCCCACTCAGCCTCCACCAACATTGTAGAAGGAGGGCTTGTTACTGCTGGACGTGGTGGAGGTCCAGGCTTTCCACTTTATTCACTAACTCTAACCCTAGTAGAAAGGGGCAACTCATCACCACAAAGCAGCAGTAGATAACCACTGACACAGCAGGAGCAGGATGGTGGCAGGGAGGGGAATGCATCATTGCCGTGTGTGGACTCCATACTTGATCACCACTGGCACTATGAGGAAGAAAAGGGGTACCTTGTTCCTGTTGGGTAGGAGCTCAGAGTCCAGGATCCCCACTCAACCTCCTTTGACATCACCCCAGTGGGAAAAGGGAGGGTTGTATTTAATGTCAAATAGGTTTCCATTTTTCTAGGCTGCCCCTTTCTTAGTCCACTGCCAAGAAAGAAGAGGTTTTTCTTGGAGCTTTTTGTGGAGGGTTCTGCATCAGTTGGCATTTCTGTGTTGGGGGCATCCAGTCTGAGATATGGAGGAAACAAAAAAATTCCAGGGAACTTACTGCTTTGTCATTCCCTGAGTCCCAAGGTCCCTAGGTGGTCTGTCTTCTCTTCAGTTTTGAAAGTTTTCTCATATTTGTTTTATTAAAACGTCCAGGGTTTTTAGGTCTACTTAGTGGCACGGATGCAGAACATGCGTCTATTCTATTTTGTGCAAAAACGTAAGTATACGTGTGTTTAAGGAATTAAAAACCTGAATTAACCTAATTTTTACATAGAGTCAAAATAAAAGATGAACATAAACTAAGAATCAGAGAAACACAGTAATAGTTACTAAAAAAATTTCCAACTTCCACAGAAATATTACCTGTCCCAGCTGTCCTCCTGATCTTAGGAATGGTGAATTTCTTCAAAGGATTGACTTCACCAATATTTAATAAGGGTTCATTAGTTGAGCTCATTTGCCACAGTGTATTCTGTTTAGCAGTTTCTTTCACTTCCATTTTGTTGGTGGCCTAAAATCAACCCAAGGTTATTAAGCAAAAGGTCAATAAATACATAAAAGGCAATGGCAGTATAATCATTTAGAAGTTCTTCAACAAAATTTAATAGTAAAATGTTCTTAGTCAACTGTCAGAAAGATTCCATCGCAATTTGCCAGTTACCCAAAAACGAAAATGAGTTTACAACTTGGGTTTTTATATAATATTAAAAATATCAGCTGGGCATGGTGACTTATGCCTGTAATTCCAGCACTTCAAGAGGCTTAGGTGGGCAGATCACCCGAGGCTAGGAGTTTGAGACAGCCTGGCCAACATGGTGAAATCCCGTCTCTACTAAAAATACAAAAAAATTTGCTAGGTGTGGCAGCACATCCTGTAATCCCAGCTACTTGGGAGACTAAGGCACGAGAATAGCTTGAACCTGGGAGGTAGAAGTTGCAGTGAGCCAAGATCACTCCACTGCACTTCAGCCTGGGTGACAAAGCAAGACTCTATCTTAAACACACACACACACACACACACACACACACACACACACACACGTATGTATATATTTCAAATATGTATGAAATTTTGTTCCTAAGGGATTTTTTTCCTTGTAATTCATGTAACTGCAATTGGGTAACCAAAAGTTTCCCTGCTCCTGAAAAGCTCAAAAACTTACAGCCATACTATTTTTGTACACATTTGGTAAAACTATTACCAAATATTCCTTTTTCCCCCCTTTATTTCTTTTGAGACAGGTCTGTGCTGCCCAGGATGGTCTTGAACTCCTAGGCTCAAGTGATTTTCCTGCCTCAGACTCCCAAAGTGCTGGGATTACAGGTGTAAGCCACCATGCCCAGCCCAAATACTCCATTTTTAAAAAGTGTTTTTTTCCCTATACATTTCTGTGGCTAAAATGATGCTCTCTTTAAATCAAAATCTCTGGCTTTAGAAGAAACTTTTAAAAGTTGTAAACCAACTATTGCTGACTATCCCTACAGTTGATGGCCAACAACAGCTAATCGCTTATTGGCTATTGTTCTATAGTATCATTCCATAAATGCTTAAGACAACATCACATATTGCTATACCAGAAGTACCAAAAATATTCCTCGCCTTCCTTTTTCCCTCTCTTTTCTCTCTCTCCCCAAACTCCCCCACAACCTCCACCCCCTGCCAAATATTGATTCTTAACCTCTTTAAGTAGAACTCAAACTAGATTTCAAAAGAAAGCTATGGAGTATACACACAGGGAAATATGTATATAAGTAGGTATTTTTCATACCATTTCATAACATGTTTGATGGTCCTCCTGACACCTATCAACTGCTTAGTTCAAACATTAGATCACAATCCAAATTAAAATGCCAAAATTCCACAGAAGGATCACAAAGGATAAGGTTCTATAGAAGGTTCACAAGGACATCCCCCTTAATCTCTTCCTCTGTTCTTTATGAAAGGTGATATTGCAATCTCCCAATCAAACATGGATCAGGGAATGAAAGAAACCTCTAGAAAAAAGAGAAGCCAGCCCTTCTTCCATTCAGCCACAATGACAGACACTAGTGGGGTACTGCCTTCTAACAAGAATACTCCTAAGATATACCAGCTCTAGAGATAACTGTCAAGGCTGCCATGTTCACCTGAAGTTTAGTAAGTGTCAGAATGGAAAATAGTTCAGAATGCCGTATGCAATAAAAATTTCTTCAATTAGGCATGATCTATATCAACAGCACATCAAGGTATAGAAGAATCCGTTGAATACACTTTACTTGAACAGCCAAGTGCTGGGACAATACTCAATACTCCCTTTAACTACAGTTAAATTACATATTCAGGAAAGCTTGATGATTTCAGCTATAGGGTTTCTCTAGCATAATTTACTAATAAAGGAAAGATTTATGAAGTTTAGATTTTGTTCCTCAGTGCTAACTTAGGATAACACTTTGCCACAAAAAGCTAAGTTTACAACTAATGACGAATAATCTGGACACAATGGTATTCAACATCAGTCATTAAATAAGTTGTACCCAGCAATTTTTCAGTTATTACCTTTCAAGTAGGAATAACATCTCTGTAACTTCAGCCCAAACTTAAGCCATGTTACAGTGGTAACTTCACATATTTCTTTTGTTTGGATACGATATTAGATCTCTGATATATATTTCCTCATGCTCATGTATCAGAGACCTATAACCTTCATATGTTACATATCACAAATTATATCATATGAAATACTCCTGCAAATACATATACAATATATGTATTTATGTATTATTTATTTATATACATATATATAAGTAAAATCAGTAAGTTTGAATTCTGAGGATTCATGCTAAGGCTGTCTTCCAGACTCTTGGGCTATTCTAAGTAGAGAAAGAAACCAATTCTAAAACCTTCGGGAATAGTTAATGTACATGGCAATGCATATAAGAAGTCTTTAACAGATATTCAAAATAACTAAAGAACAAAGGAACCAAAAACAAGGATTTGCTAACAACTGAAACATCTATTTATATAGGTTTTAAGAGAATGTATGTTATGAACAACTCTAAGCCAATACATTTAAATATTAGACAATATAATTCTTAGGGAAAAAAGCTAACAAAATTGATTCAAGAATAAAAAGAATGAATAATCTCATTATTAGGAGGAAATTAGTAGAAATTAAATCAATAGTTGAACAGAAATGATAATACATCATAAATCAGTTGAGTTCATCTCAGAAATGGAAATATTTGCCATTGTCTAGCTAACCTCCCTCTCCCTCCTCAATCTGCTTTGATTCCTACCTCCATTACCCTACCTAAACAGCATCTTAAAAGCCATCAATGATTATCCACATCAGTCATTTGTGGCTCATGACTTACGTGGCCTCTCTCTGTTTGATACTCTTGACTGCTCTGTTTTTGAAATAACACAGCTTGCCAGACTTCTATGACTTCATAATCCTGATTTTCTTGGTCTCTTAGTAACTCATCTTTCTGTATCTAGCCTTTATTATTTACTAATTTTTACTTAAAATACTCTTTACATTTTTATTTTTAAATATTTCATCAAACTTAACCGCTGAAAACTTCGTAAATAAAACAGAACTTTGTGCTTTTAGTTTGCATTTAATTCATTATCAGTGACATTGAGTTATTTTACTTTTCCTGTGAATCACTTGTTCTTATTTTTTTGTCCATTTTTTTCCACAGAGAAGATAATATTCTAGTTAATGATTTGTAAGGACTCCATATACAAATAAATTAGTTTTGTCTGTCATATATATTTTAATATTTTCATCTTTTAATTTTGTTTCTAAGTGAGGAAGAGTCTTCATATAGAAAAACTAATTTTTGTGTAGTCTCATTTCTGAATCTTTTTTTTTTCCTTTGAGACTAGCTCTCACTACTGTTGCCTCAAACTCCTGAGCTCAAGCGATCCTCATGCCTCAGCCTCCCTGGTGGCTAAGTAGCTAGGAGTACAGGCACATGCCAATTGTGCTTGGCTGATTTCTGAATTTTTTACTACAGATCATCACCAGGACTGAATGAGAGTTCTAATTTCTCTATATTCTCATCAACATTTGATGTTGGTAGTCTTTACTTTCTGCCAACCTGACAGGAGCAAATGATAACTCATTGTGGTTAGTTTACATTTTCCCCCATTTTTTTTTCTTTTGAGACAGGGTCTTGTTCTGTCACCCGGGCTGGAGTGCAGTGGTGTGATCTCAGTGCACTGCAACCTCTGCCTCCTGGGTTCAAGTGATTCTCCTGGCTCAGCCTCCCGAGTAGCTGGGACTACAGGCATGCACAACCATGCCTGGCTAATTTTTGCTTTTCTGTAGAGACAAGGTTTCACCATGTTGGCCAGGCTGGTCTCAGATTCCTAACCTCAAGTGATCTGCCTGCCTCAGCCTCCCAAAGTGCCTGTAGGCATAAGCCACTGCACCCAGTCCCTAATTTTTGAGAATGATCAGGTATTGAGTATATTTATTGGTCATGTTTCCACATATGTGAAATATCCATTTAAGTTTTTTTTACCCACTTTTCTATCAGTTTGTTTATTCTATATATTTGCAAGAAATCTTTATAAGAGATACTGTCTTTTTTTAAACCAATTATTATACTTATCGCAAATAATCCCCCCATTTTTAAAAGTTGTTTTCTCAGCTGGGCTCATGCCTGTAATCCCAGCACTTTGGGAGGCTGAGGTGGGCGGATCATGAGGTCAGTAGATCAACACCATCCTGGCTAACACGGTGAAACTGAGTCTCCACTTGAAAAAAAAAAAAATGTATATTTCATGTTCTAAAACAGGTATGTTTAATTCCAGTCCCAACTATGAATATTTTTCTTTATATTTTGTGCTTTCATTTTTGCTTTTGATCAACTTTAAGAAATAATTCTAAGATTACAAAGATATCCCATATGTTTTCATAGTTTTGTTTTTTACTTTTAAGTCTTTACTCTGCCTCAAATTCATTTTTTGTCCATGGTAAAAAAATAAAGGTTCAAGTTTTCCATGTAGGTATCAATCTTTCCTAGTCCTACTTATCTGTAATGCCATCTCTGACATAAATCCATTTTCCACATACGCATGAATTCTGAGCTCTGCTTCATTGGTGTCTTTTTGTATTCATGCATCAACACCATATTGTAACAAATATTGATACATGCTTGGGCAAAACCAAAAGAAAAAAAAAATCTTGTTCTTCCACAGCATCTTTGCACTTTTTAGTACACATTTTAAATTAGGCTTATCTAATAATACATCTTGTTTAGGTTTTAACTGAAACTTAACCTAGTGATTAATTTTAAGATAAATTAATATTGTTATATTAGCCTTCCTATCTGTGAACATGGCATTCATGTCATTAATGTCTTTCAATAGTTTTATAATTTTTTTTCAGAGAGGGTTTTTACACTTCTTTTAAAGTATTTAAGGTACTTTATAATTTTTACATTACTATATGTGTTATCTTTAAAAGTTATTTTATTCACTACTGTGTTTAAAATAATGTTGATACTGATAATAAAAATGGCTAACACATACAAAATACTTACCAGGTACCAGACACTTTTCTAAGTGCTTTAGATATATATTGATCTATTTAATCTTCACAATATCCCTATGAGATACCTTATTTTAAATTAAAAAATGAAAATGCAGGAAAGTTAAATAATATGTCCGAGGACACATGGCTAGGAAGCATGGAATCTGGAATTCAAAGCTAGGCAGTGCAGCCCCAGAGTGAATACACTCAATCACTAGGCAAATGACTCTCCGAAACCAATTTCTATTTATTGGCTACCCAGCAACCTTGTTAAGCTCTTATTAATTCTGATAATTAATAATGACTTACAGTTTTGTTTCTTCCCATCTGATTCTTATGCTATTTATTTCTTGTGCCTAGCACAATGTTGAATATAAGTGATAATGGCAGTATCTTGATCTTGCCCCTGATTTTAAAGGGAATGTTTTAAATCTTTTACAATTTAATATGATACATTTTTTCCCATCTGATTCTTACACTATTTATTCCTTGTGCCTAGTACAATGTTGAATATAAGTAATAACGGCAGGTGTCTTAATCTTGCCCCTGATTTTAATGGGAATGTTTTAAATTTTTTACAATTTAATATGATAAATTCTATTCTTTAGTAGACATGCTGCCATCAGGCTTACTTTTCCTGGGTATAAATTCTAGAATGACTGCTATTTTCTCTCAGCACTCTGAAGATGTAATCACCTTCAATTTAATTGTCATTCATTTATGGGCAATCTTTTCCTCTGGCAGCTTTTACTATCGTCTTTGTCCTGCATTTTCATCATGATGTTCTAGGCTAAGTATTTGATGACTTTCTTATATCTAACAGTTGGTATCTTTCAACAGTTATGTGAAATTCTCAGAAATTTTATTTTTAAATATTGTTGTGACATCATTCTATTTCCTTGGTATAGATCTTCTAATTACCTATGTTCAAACTTCTGTCTTTATTCTTGTTTCTTAACACTCCTTCATATTTAACAATCATATCATGTTTTTTCATATCTAACATCTGGTTCACTGACTCTCTTCAGCTAGGTCTAATCTGCTTCCAGTCCATTGAGTTTTTAAATTATAATTATTACTATTTTCATTAATAACAATTATATTTGGTTCTTTAAAAAAACCTACTTCTCACATTTTAAAGCCTTTTTCATTTCTTTAAAAAAATATATTGTATTGCTTTATGAGGAAGGCGCGGTTATAGCTGCTGCGGATTGTGCATCTGCACAGCTCCTGCTCCTGACTCACCGCTGTTCGCTCTCGCCGAGGAACAAGTTGCTCAGGAAGTCGCAGAGCAGCCATGGCTTTTAAGGATATCGAGAAGAGACCCATGGAGCCAGAGGTGGCAATTCACTGAATTCGAATCACTCTCACTAGCCACAACGTAAAATTCCTGGAGAAGGTGTGTGCTGACTTGATCAGAGGAGCAAAGGAAAAGAATCTCAAAGTGAAAGGACCAGTTTGAATGCCTACCAAGACTTTGAGAATCACTACAAGAAAAACTCCTTGTGGTGAAGGTTCTAACACATGGGATTGTTTCCAGCTGAGAATCCCAAGTGACTCATTGATTTGCACAGTCCTTCTGAGACTGTTAAACAGATTACTTCCATCAGTATCGAGCCAGGAGTTGAGGTGGAAGTCACCATTGCGCAGATGCCTAAGTCAACTATTTTAATAAAATGATTACCAGTTGTTAAATATATATATACATATATATATATATATATATATATATATATATATATATAGTATTTAAACTGGATATGATGTTTTATACTTGTATTCCCTGCTACATGGCAGGCTGAGGTGGGAGAATTGCTTGAGCCTAGAAGTTCAAAGTTGGAGTGAGCTGTGACTGCACTCCAGCCTGGGCAACATAGCAATGCAGCAAGAAAAATAATTCTGTCTCTAAAAAAACCCGTATTTGATAATTCCAACATCTTAAGTCTCAATTCCGATTCTCTTATTTTTTTGTGTTATCATTTGTTTTTAATACCCTGCTTCCTGTATAATTGATATATATTATTGATTCATTCACTATTTCCATAACTCATATTCCTTCAAGCTTGGAACAGGTATAAAGACAGACATCTAAGACCAATTAAAGAAGAAAAAGAGTTCCAAGATAAACCCTCACATATATGGTGAAATGATGTTCCACAAGGGTGCCAAGACCATTCAGTGGGAGAAAGGACAGTCTACGACAAATAGTGCCAGGAAAGCTGGATATCCATGTGCAAAAGAATGAAGTTGTATTCTTACTTTAAACCATGTATAAAAATTAACTGCAAATGAGTCAAAGACCTAAAGATACGAGTTAAAACTATCAAATTGTTAGAAAAAAAAAACATAAAGAAAAAGCCTAATGTGAAAGTATTGGGAGGTGGGGCCTTTAGAAGCTGACTAGGTATTAAAGGTGGTGCCTTCATGAAGGTAACGTTACAAAACAGACTGTAAAGACCTCCCCGCACTACTTCTACCATGTGAAGATGCAGCTAAAAGTCAGTGGACCAGGAAGCAGACCCTCACCAGCTACCAAATCTTCCAGCACCTTGATCTTGGACTCCCCAGCCTTCAGAACTATGAGAAATTTCTTTTGTGTGTAAGTTACCCAGTTTATGGTATTTTGTTACAGCAGCCTGAAAGCACCAAGACAGAGGGTTTTTAGAAGATCTCTTATAGGTTAGTTTGAACTGATCTTTAGTCAGCAACAGCATAATCAAAAGGGCATAATCTATATGGTAAGATGGAAAAAGCCCATACCAAAAAATTATATGTAATATATCAGATGTCAACCTTGCACAAACAACTGTCAATAAATGTCTGCTGAATTGGTGATAGGAGTACTGAAGGGGTAAAGTTAAATAATCCATTGCTTTTCATGGACTGAAAGTTTGAAACTAAGTTTTGTTGAAGGATCAGAGGATGCCCCTAAGTGGCAATCAGTACAATCCTTATATTAATAATCTTATTACTGGACTTCAAGAATGTTGCTGAGCTTTCTCTGCCAATTAAGGCAGGAACATCTGGTTAAGCATTAGATCTTTTTTTTTTCTTATGGAGTCCAGATTCAACACCTATGAAGCCATTACGTGACATTCCATTAGGTAAATGTATAGGTTATTTAAGGATTTACATGTCAACACTTTTAGAACACATACATTTAGAGAAAGTTCAATTTCATCATAGTGACTTGTTAAGTTCTATCTTTCATTTTTTCTCAAATCCTTTAACGTGAAGCTTGACTATCTGTACCTTGGAACTTGGGAGAAGAGTGGAACATCTGGAATGCCTAAATGCAGGACAATGATGACCCATAAAGTTTTTTTTAAAACTTCCCCTCAATCTTACACATAGAAGTTATTAAATAAGAAGTGTTTCTGGGTTATCTCCATCCTCTTCATACTAAATGAATAGAAAACTGGAAATAAAAAAGCAAAGAATGCATGGCAGTAGTTTTATCATGCTTTTAATTTTATTTAAAATGGCTATTAGGACTTAGGCCATTTTTTATTTTTCACTCATCTTGTTTACTTTGCCACCGCCAAATCCAAATCTCAGAGTCTTTTAGAAAGATATTACTAAATTCTGTTGGAGAAGATGAACCATGGATTGAGTCCACTTGCTCAATCTTCTCCAACAGAATCTGGTAATATCTTTTCGCTGTATCTATTGAGTCTAAGACATTAAGACAAGGGGTTATAGTAACTACACAATAATTCCAGTAGTTACCTGAGCTCACTACCAGAACATAAGATTTAAAAAAAAAAAAAAGTCAATTTAAAAAGAATGGCCCCATTCTGTTGATATTTGTTTTAGCTAGGTTTAAAAGACTTAAGACAAGCAGAACTTATGTGTTTCTTAGAATCAGTACCCATATTGACCACTTCCTCAGAAAGATATGTAGTATCAAAAGAAAGCCTCATACATTAGAATGCACTACACATTTCTAAACCCTTAGAAATTTACAGTAAAATTAGTAATTTAAACTATCTGGAAAATATAAAATCTTAGTATCTGGATAAAAGTAATATGAAGTGCTAACAAAGAAAGCCTCTTCCAGATTTGTTTTTAAAGACTCTAATACTGAAAAAGTAATTCCCCACCCCTCCAGTGCAAAAAAGTCGAGAACTGGTGATAGTGAATAGTTAAAATATGGGGGGTAGTGGGAGGGTATCTAAATTCTCAGGGCCAACCAGTGACAAATAATCTAAAGGTAACCTGGCTAGGAAATTCACTCTTGTGACTTAACAATCCAACTTTTCACTTCTCTTCCAAATTGTCACTACAAAATAGGATTGAAATAAAATTTTTTGAAAGTATTTATGAAATAACAGAAAGTATTCTGTACAAGAAATCAGAAGACATAGGTTTCTTTTCCTGATTCTGCCACTCACTAAATGTCTGCTACTAAGCTTTATTCTCCTCATTTGTGTTTTGTTAAGGCTTAAAGTTGTATTGTAAACTGTAAAATGTTTTGCCTCCTCCTAACACCTACCCCTCTTCCTACCACTTTCAGGATCTGTTTATCTACATTTTCTCTGCAGTTCCGCAATAGGCATATGCAAGAAATTACACACTGTATGCAAGTTGATGCCTTAAAAGTTTGATAGCCTCATTACATTAAACAGTCCAAATTCTGCATCTACCTTTACAATTACTTAGAACATTTATTTACCTAGAATATTTCCTTCCATGACTATGGCATTTTTGCTTTTTAAATGTCAATAGTGGGTCCAATTCCCATCCTCTGAGAGTGAATTTCATCTTTAGAATCAACCAAAAATCATTTAAAATCCATACGATTAATATGTGGGTAGCCAAATGTGACAATACCACTTTTGAGTAAAAATATAGAAATTTTAAGAATTTGCCTAAAAAGCAATTAATTCTCTTAAGAATCAGAATCTCACTCTGTCACCCAGGATGGGGTGCAGTGGTGCAATTACAGTTCATTGTAACCTTGAATTCCTGGGCTCAAGTGACCCTTCTGCCTCAGCCTCTGAGATGATTAAGTCTTGAGAACAGACCCCTCATGAATGGGATTAGCATACTTATTAAATACGCTCAAGGGAGCTGGCTAGCTCCTTCCAGCAGGTGAAAACACAGTGAAAATGCACCACCTATGAGAAAACGCCCATCATCCCAGACATTGAATCTGCCAGTACCTTGATCTTGGACTTCTCTGCTTCTAGAACTGTGAAAAACAAATTTATGTTGTTTATGAGTTACCCAGTTTATATTATGTTGTAGTGGCCTGAGTAGACTAAGACAGTACCCAAGAAGTATTATAATCAAGAATAAATATTTATATAAAGTATTCCAATGTGTGATAAAAAACATTCTTCATGTATCTTCTTTATTGCCAAATCATTTATAAATAAACTGTAAAGTAGTTACAATAAATCAACAAGGTATTATAAGTAAAGCAGTAACAAAACCATTATTTGAAATACTTACCATTCTTCAGTGGTATCTAGCATCATACAGTTATAATCAGTACTCAGTCCATGCATGAAAACTGATAAGGGAATATCTACAAAATAAAAATAAAAACAGAAACATGTAAAGAATTATGATCAGAAGCTCCCGCAACCCAATAATTATCTCTTTATTGTCCTCTCTATTTTTTTCCTCCTGGTTTCTGCCTCCCTTTCACTCCTGTTTCATCCTGGGGGAGGGAGCTATCTGTTTTCCGCATGTCTCAGTTCCTTCTCTCTCATGCCTTTCCATTCTTCCCTCTTCTTTCCCTCCTCTTTTCTCAATAAGCTTTTCTCTTTTTTTTCCCTTCAGTACATTCTCATCTGCTAACCAGCTCACCAGTGTTACACAGCTCTACTTGGGAAAACCACCTGTAACTCAGCAAATGAGTTTGCTCTAGTGTTTTCACATATAGCACAAAACATTGATTTGTAGTCAATCACTGCAGTTATGATACATGCTATGTACAGTATTGGCAGCTTATATATAGTATCTCATTTTATCTTCACAGATTGGTAGTATTGCTCTCATTTTCAGATGGGAACAACAGACTCAGAAAGTTTAAGAAACTCATCTGAGGTTACCAAACTCATAAGTTGGTTTTCAAGTCCAAGCTTGATGCTTAAGTCTGGATCTAAACCACTAACTACATTATTCGAACTCTGTTCTTTGTGTGTGGGTGTATGTGTATGTGTCTGTGTGGTATGACAGAGTCTCACTTGCTCTGTTGCCCAGACTGGTGTACAGTGGCATGATCTCGGCTCATGCTCACTGCAACCTCTGCCTCCTGGGTTCAAGCGATTCTCCTGCCTCAGCCTCCTGAATAGCTGGGATTACAGGCATGCGCCACCATGTCTGGCTATTTTGTATTTTTAGTAGAGACGGGGTTTCACCATGTTGGCCAGACTAGTCTTGAACTCCTGACCTCAGATGATCTGCCTGCCTTGGCCTCTCACAGTGCTCGGATTACAGGCATTAAGCCACTACACCCAGCCCCAACTCCATTCTTAAGTTTCTTTCTAGAGGCATTTAAATCTGGTTGTATGCACCATTGAGACACCAGAAAACTGTAATTAGTACAAATCCTAATGACCTACTATAATTAGCTTTCATGTTCCTGTGAAGCTAGACAACTTTTAACTTATTTCTTGATTTCAAAATACTATTGATTACAAGGGTATATCTATATGGTACTAATTATTTAAAATGCTGTGAATTTTCAAGAAAAGATAACTTTTATTGGTGAAACATTCAGCAAAATTTGAGATTTACTCCAAAGTCTGGATCTCTTTTCTTTTCTCCAAGATAACCTTCCAGAAAAAAGTTCAAAAGGTATTTAAAGTAGACACTGTAGATTGGTCTTTGAAAAGAAAATATTTTAGAATGCATCATATAAATAAAAGAACATCTTATCTTTTACTGATTTACTAGTTTGTGTACATTTTACTCAAGTGCTTTACTTAAGTGTCACTGCCTAAGAGACTCAAAGAATTAAATGTAGAAACAGTCAGCGGGAAATATAGCCATGTAATATCAGGGTAATTGAAATGAGAGACTGGCATATAAAAACAAAATGCCAAATAATTTGGGAACCAGAAATTCTGAGTATTTTGATAGTAATGGTCTATCTCTCTCACCAGCATTCACATAAGGATATCAGTTATAACATGAAATATTTAGCAACAATTATATGAGTAATACGTATATTTGAAAACTGATGACTAGTGACATTTCTATGTCTATCATAATTATAATAAGTTGAAAGATAGTTTTTAACTTAGTACATTAATAAGAATCTGAAGTAAATTTGTAAGTTAACACAACTGCCATGTATAAGAAAGGAAATATGTATGAGGATATTATCAACTGTCTTTTAATTTAATCATGAAAATTCTCAAGGGAGGATGTCAACACAAAGACACTTGTACAGAGCTGTTCCAGACTTTCTAGAATGGCAAAAGAGTGGCAAATAAAATCCCTGCAATAGGAAAAAGAAAAGTTGGCTAGAGGGACACTGAAATTACAGAGCCACACCAACCACAGATTTTAACAAAGAAGGTACTGATTTGGTAAACCTTTCCACAATTCATGGGAGATATTCCACGAAAAGTCTGGGCATGGTGGCTCATACCTATAATCCCAGCACTTTCGGAGGCCAAGGAGTTCGAGACCAGCTTGGGCAATATAGTGGGACCAAAAAATTAGCCAGATGTGCCTGTAGTTCCAGCTCCTCGGGAGGCTGAGGTGGGAGGATAACTCGAGCCTGGGAAGTCAAGGCTGCAATGAGCTAGCTGTGTTTGCACCACTGCACTTCAACCTGGTTGACAGAGCAAGAGCCTGCCTCAAAATAAACAAACAAAGAAAAACCAAAATGGTCTTCAATCCTTTTTTCTCTACCAGAAGCTATCTAGTAGAGTAACTATAAATTTAATCTGCAGGAGATTAATCTGCACAGGAATATAGTATTTGTATAGGTATGATTGAAAATATTTAACTGAAGTTCTTATTAAATACAAGAACTCTGTATTGATTAATGAATTTCAATTTTTTCTCCTTAAAACCACTTGTTTAACAAGAAAAAAAGGCTTATAAAAGAATTTGGAAAAAAGCCGCAGCTTCATCTCTTTTTAATCTGTTTCAAGAGATGCTGAAGATGTGTTTCATAATAAAAATTCAAGTGACAAGGAGTCAAGTCTGTAATAAGCTGTGAGAAGAAGATCCAGAAGAAGTGCCCATTTCTCATTCTTCAGGAGATCGTATGGGAGGACAGAAAACAGATAAACAGTATCAACTTAAGCAACATATGTTTGAGTATAAAATAACATTGGAAAAATTAAGTAAGTGTGAAATAAAAAGAAACAGAGAAGCAAAGAAATGAAGTAATCAGTGTGGCAAGAGGGGTAAAAATCTATTCTACTCAAAGTCAATTATTTAGACAAAGTTTGAGTCAGTTTTCACAGTCTAAAAAAAGTCTTATGTTGAAACAGAAGATCTTAATGGGCACCTCTGGAATATGGAAAGGGATAGAGCTAGAAAAAACCACTACTTAGAAAGTTTGTCACCTGGGCATAGCCTATACGTCCTAATTACAGATCACTGGCTATGCAAGCTGGGGGAACTTAAGAAGCACATAATGAAATTACCTGTATTTCTGGTCTAGTGAACTAGGAGAAGTGGTTCTCAAATTGTGGTCGCTAGACCAGTAGCAACAGCACAACCTGGAAACTTGTTAGCAATGCAAATCCTATGGCCTCATCCTAGACCTACTGAATCTAGAGGCTGGGCCCAGAAATCTGTGGTTTGACAAGTTCTCCTGGTGATTCTGATGTAAGATAAGTTTGAGATCCACTGGTCTAAGATAAATCTGAGGAAAGCATCTAGTCAGATTCATAAGAACTATTTTTTCCTTTTTTTTTTTTCTTAACATATCAGCAATCTCTTTTAGCCAGAGTCACTATTAGGAAAAAGAAGTATTTGCTACTGGAAACTTCACTTTCAGGCTTAAAGCTCCTGCAGAGGAAGAAACCAAAAGATAAAGAAAATGTGGTTTTGATTTTTGCAGGGCATTCAATTCAATTAACAAATTATCAAGTGGCTACCTTGTTTTAGGCACTCTGCAAGAAGGAAGACAAGGAAGTAGAAAAGAACTGTGGAGGCCACTAACAATTTTAACTTGGATATCATTCAGTGTAGTACTAGAACACAGGTTGCCAATTCCTGGTATACACATGCAGTAATATCTACATGGGTAATAAAATATTTATAGTGAAGTAACAGACCAGCAAAGCAAAAAACTATGGTTCATCCTTGATAATCAAGGAGATCAGTGATTCTCCAACTTCAATGTGTATCAGAATCACCTAGAGGTCTTATTAAAATACAGATTACTGGGTCTCACCTTCAGAATTTCTAATTCTGTATGCCTGAGTTAAGGCCCAAGAATTTTTATTTCTCATAAATTCCCAGCTGACGTTGATAGTAGAGACAGACCAGTTTGAGAACCACCAATCAAGATGATGAGGCACAGCAGAATGTAAGTATTCCAGGAAGGAAATGTCTGAGGATTACCAGTACATTTCTCAAGATGTTCATATTTATTGCATAGATTTTGCCTGTTGCCCCTCAAGGCAAAGGTTAGAGAGGGATTATGCTTTTAAACTATGTGGTTAAACTATACATTTGGGGCAGGCTGTCCTCTAGGCCCAAAGAGGATCCTGTATCTATCTAATTACATAGTCAAATAAGAGTAGAGTTAAAAATAATTTACATGTTTAAAAGACTGTCCCAAGAGCCCAGGCTATGGGGAGGAGTACTTCCAGTCCAGCTGCTTTTCATCATGAGGGAAAAAAAATCAAAGTTAAGGGGCCCCCAGTGGTTAGAACTCCCTTGGTTTCTTTCCCTTTGGAGTCTAGGAGCTGTGGTAAAAATAGATTGCGTTCCACAAAGAGACCAAGGTCATCCTGGCTGCAGAGAAAGGGGAGAAACAACTTTTCACTGAATAAATCCTTCAGTCCTAGTCCTTCCTTCAGCCTTCTCAAAAAGGACAAGTTCTGACTGGCTTGACTGAACTATGGTAGATCTATGGCAGATCCACTCTACCACAAAGTAAGCTAGCAAAGGATAACTTGGAACTTATTCCAGAACTTTTCACTGAATGAATCCTTCAGTGCTAGTCCTTCCTTCAGCCTTCTCAAAAAGGACAAGTTCTGACAGCTTGACTGAAATAGATCCACTCTACCATAAAGTAAGCTAGCAAAGGATAACTTGCAACTTACTCCACAAGGATTACCTGGATTACCTACCCTTCTACATATCAGCATTCTTTTCTTTCTCAACCCAAGTATTAATTATAACAAATGCCATCTTCTATGTTACTGATAGCCAAAAACAACTGAGAATGGCAAAAATGTCACCACTTTGCCTGCTTAAAGTCACTTGTCTTCCCTATGCAGATATAAACAGAGAGGTGATTACCTGGCCAAGGTCCTTGAAATCAGATATGGTGTTAGGTATGAAATACGGAAGCTGACTGTGCAAATTGGTTGTGAAAGATGAGGATAGATCAATTAATCATGTACAGCCCCAAAATGAGTACATTTCCTGCTCAAACAGATGGAAATTATATGCAAAAGAAGTTGGTAATTGTCAGAAAAGCACAGGGATAAGATTAGTTGCTAATCAATTATGGTTATGAGGCTTTTTAAAAGACATTAGGGAAATACAAAGGAATAATCAGATGATTAAAGATAATGACATAGTTTTCAAGGGAATTAATAACATACAAGTCTTGGGAGAGAAAGAATAATAAAAGGACCTTATTTAATTGTTGTAGAAAATATCAGTTTCTTTCCCCAACAACAAAGTAATCTCTGAAATGGGTAATATACAAACATTCACACAATTCATCTTGATTAATGCAAGAAAATAACTATACAGGTAATAAATTTTTAACTAGAAATTGGTAAATTTCTAACTAGGATTGACCAACACTGAATCAACTTTTCCTTTCCCTGTGAGTTGTTTTCTGGTAAAACCACAAGTACTCCTCAGATTCTCTTTTAATGTCATTGAAATGTTCATGAAGTCATCTTGCCACTTAAGATATTCCTCCTATTTTAAAACATTAAACTACCTTTCTGTGTTAATTCAAATAAATCAACAGTAGCTTCATTTTCCACATTTTGGTATGAGAAACATAGCCACTGACCATTATTCACCTTTTATGGTCTACTGAGCCTAAAATTCAAAAAATGTGTTGCTAGATAAGGTTAAAACAAGTTACCTAATTAATATTGTAATGGAATTATGCCCAGAAAAACACTAAGACACAATTATAAATTTCTAAATGTATCTAATTATACATCTTTCTCACAAAAGAATGTTCACTAAACATTAATTTGTGTACTTATGTTAAATGTGAGGGTAACGAGGGTAACAAAGGTAGCAACTAGCAATTCATGTACATTCTTACTAATGTCCCTATCAAGAATGGATTTTAATATAATTTGTCTACTTTTAACATTCATTTTAAGATTCCACATGACTTTAGTAACAAACAGCCTGCTCAAAAATTCTTCAGAAACTGTTCAAACATGCAATGTCTAAAGTATAAGTACTGCAGCAAGCCTGGTGGGGATTATACCAAATAGACCAAATGGAGACTTTAAAAGACTTCAAAACAAAACAAAACCAACTGTAGGCAAAACTTGAATATTCCTGAGTCCCCAGGAGAAATAAACTGGAGTACTGGTCATAGCATTCTAGGCAGAGAATGAACTCTTCTAATGCTGCTATTCTTTTGTCAGACCAAAAATTTTAGTCCTACTTTTGAATTGTCATATTAAATGCAAGATAACCAAAAGAGTAATTTTCAGACTCTCCTAATCTGTAGCAAATAATTTTCCTCTAAAAAATTTAGTGGAATTTTTTAGAGGAAATTCAGATAGATAAGTATAAGTAATTCAGATAGATTGTTTTGAAGAGAAAATTATTTGACTTATTCATGCCATGGATAAGAGATAATATTTTTGGTGGCAGTTTGGTGAAGCCAGACCACCTGGTCTGTGGCTCACATCTGTAATCCCAGCACTTTGAGAGGCTGAGGCAGGCAGATCACTTGAGCTCAGGAGTTCAAGACCAGCCTGGGCAACATGATGAAACCCTTTCTTTACAAAAAAATACCAAAAAACAAAAAACAAAAAATTTAGCTGGGCATGGTGGCGCACCTGTAGTCCTAGCTGCTCAGGAGGCTGAGGTGGGAGGATTGCTTAGGCCAGAAAGTGGAGGTTGCAATGAGCCTTGTGATTGTGCCACTGCACTCCAGCCTGCGTGACAGAGTCACACCCGATCTCAAAAAAACAATACAAACAAAAAACCCCCCAAAACCCAAATCCTGTCTGCCCCTTACTGACTGTGCAACTTCAGACTCATTACCTATTCTTTTGTGCCTTGCTTTCTTCATATGTAAAATGGGAAAAAATAACAGTATTTAGTAGGTTAATTCAGATAATCAACACTCTTCTCCTATATTGATTAATACGAGATATAGAACAGTGACTTACTTATGGTAAAGTGCTATATAAGTGTTGGTTGTTATTATTAATGTATGTTTAATCAAATGCAAAGGTATAATATTTTAATCCTCACAGTTTAATTTAATCATCTAACATTCCTCCATTCTTTTTCTAATAGTTATACTATTTATTGACCTGTGAAGCCTCTGTTTCTGTTTTAGCTTTAAAAGAAAACAAGCATATATTAAAGTGCTTGTATTTGTACCTCGGATAAGCAAGCACATAATAAATTAGGAAACACTAAAACACTAGGTTTAACTGCTTGGAATAGGCTTGAAAGACCCATGAGAAAGACAATACTGCAGAAGACAGTCAATTAACTGAAATAATTTAAAAGTAGATTTTTCCATTTTATATATGAAAATTTTCCATTTTACATATGGAAAAACCGAGGCACAGAAAGACACTAGGTTTAATTGGTTAGCATGGGCTTGAAAGACACAAAAAATTGCATTTTCTAGAGAGAAAAATGAATTTGAGGAACTTAAAACTTTTTTCTCTTTTGCTGTTCACTTGATTCTTACTCCTTGGGCAAATGTGACTTTACGTAAAACATACCACACAGATGTAAAGGTTGTATAAATCTTTGTAAGAATACCATTCTAAGCTCAAAGAGTTTCTAGGCTTTCCTGATAACCATTACCCTATGTAATTATACCACCAAAGAACTTGTTGATTTAATAAAAGCTTACTCCTTATTTATTTAGAGACAAGATCTTGCTGTGTTCCCAAAGCTGGAGGGTAGAGTGCAATGGTAGAATCATGGCTCATTGTGTGCCTGACAGCATCACAAGAGTCAAGTTCATTCTCTGCCTAGAATGCTATGATCAGTACTCCAGTTTATTTCTCCTGGGGATTTGATAATATTCAAGTTTTGCCTACAGTTTTTTAAACTCTTTTTAAAGTCTCCAGTTGGTCTAGTTGGTGTAATCCTCACAAGATTTGTTACAGTACTTTAGACACTGCATGATCAAACAGTTTCTGCAGGCTTGCACTCCTGGGCTCAAGTGATCTTTCCACCTCAGCCTCTTGAGTACCTAGGACTATAGGCACATGCCAGAATGCCTGGCTAATTTAATTCATATATTTATATTTTTAGACACGTTTCTCCCTTTGTCACCCAGGCTGATGTACAGTGGCACAATGATGGCTCACTGAAGCCCTGACCTCCCAGGTTCAAGTGATCTTTCCACCTCAGCAACCTCCCCCCTCTACCCAGGAGCTGGGACTACATGCATGTACCACCACACTATGCTAATACTTAAATTTTTTGTAGAGATGGGGGTTTCACTATGTTGCCCAGGCTGATCTTGAGCTCCAGAGTCCAAGTGATCCTCCCGCCTCAGCCTTCTAAAGTGATGGGATTACAGACATGAGCCACTGTGCCTGACTCTATTTTTAAATTTTTTTGTAGAGACAGGGCATTGCTATATTGCCAAGGGTGGTCTCCAACTTCTGGACTCAAGCTATCCTCCTGCCTCAGCACCCCAAAATACTAGGACTACAGGTATGAGCCACTGTGTCAACCTGCTTTCTTCCTTTTGATTTGCTCTACTATATTAGTGGTGCAAAATTTGTAGCAATGTTTTAATCTAGGCACACAGAGAAAATATTTGCCTATATATCTCCTTTACAGATAATTCCTTTTTTTTTTTTTTTTTTTTTTTTGATAATAGTTCTTGCTAAGGGCCTACATAAAAATTCATAAATGAGACTGAAAACTAACTCTAAAAAAGGAAATACTTAAAGCCACAGGGGG
>CAUYLG010034505.1:0-13211 GCA_963573385.1 Cacajao melanocephalus | reverse complement strand
TGACCACATAATTGGAAGTAAATCACTCCTCAGCAATTGCATAGCATTTCACAGGTTTAAATAAAATATCGGTTGGCTGCTTGTTTGTTATTTTCATCCCTTATTCCTTCCTGTCTCCATTGTTAAGCACAATTATTGGCATAATAGAGGTTTTTAATACCCATTTTTAGACTGCATTCTAGCCTGGGTAAAAGAACAAGAATCCCGTTCTCTCTCCCTCTTTCTCTTCCTCTTTCTTTCTCTCTTACATTCTTTTTTTTCCCTTTCTTTCACTCTTTCTTTCTTTCTCCTTTTCTCTCTTTTTCTTTCTTTCAAAAAAATTAAAAAAATAAAAAATTAAAAAAAGAAGAAAAAGAATTTCTCCTTAGAAAATGAGATTTTCTTTTCTATCACATTGTCAGGCTGCAAATTTTCTGAACTTTTATGCTCTACTTCCCTTATAAAACTGAATACTTTTAACAAAACCCAAGTCACCTCTCGAATGCTTTACTGCTTAGGAACTTCTTCTGCTAGACACTGTAAATCATCTCTCTCCAGTTCGGAGTTTCACAAATCTCTAGGGCACAGTCAAAATGCTGCCAGTCTCTTTGCTAAAACATAACAAGAGTCACTTTCGTTCTAGTTCCCAACAAGTTCCTCGTCTCCATCTGAGACCACCTCAGCCTGGATTTCATTGTGCATATCATTATCAGCATTTTGGTCAAATCCACTATACAAGTCTCTAGAGAGTTTCAAACTTTCCCACATTTTTCCAATTTCTTTTGAACCCTCCAAACTGTTCCAATCTCTGCCTGTTACCCAGTTCCAATCTCGCTTCCAGATTTTCAGTTATCTTTTCAGCAGTTTATCACTTCTGGTACCAATTTACTGTATTAGTCAATTTTCATTCTACTGATAAAAACATACCCAAGACTGAGAAGAAAAAGAGATTTAATGGACTTACAGTTCCACATGGTTGTGGAGGTGTCAGAATCATGATGGGAGGCAAGGGGCAGCAGACAAAGAGAGAGAGAGCTTGTGGAAGGAAATTGTCATTTTTAAAACCATCAGATCTCGTGAGACTTATTCACTATCACAAGAATAGCACAAGAAAGACCCACTCCCATGATCCAAGTATCTCCCACTGAGTCCCTCCCACAGCCGTGGGAATTTTGGGAGCTCCAAGATGAGAGCTGGGTGGGCACACAGAGCCAAACCATATTAGCAAACTACTAAATGGTAGAAAACATTTATGAACCATATTATCTGATAAGAGAGATCAATATATCCTTTGGGATATCTAATATATTGTTATATATAATGAATTTATATATCCCAATACCCAAAATATCTAAGAAATGCCTACATCTTCATGCATGCATGTGCACACACACATGCACACACACATACACACACACACACACACACACACAATGAGTAATTAAAAAATAGAGAAAGGACTTGAAAAAACATTTGTCCAAAGAAGATATACAAGTGGCCAACAGGAATGTGAAAAAATGTTTAACATCACTAAACATTAGAAAAATGTAAATGAAAACTCCAATGAGATATCACCTCACACTTCTTAAGATGGACATAAAAAAAACATGACTAAAACAAACGAAATAAGAAATATTGTCAAGGATGTAGAGAAATTGGAACCCTTGTGAACTGTTGATGAGAATATAAATGATGCAGCCACTATGGAAAACAATATAAAGCATTCTCAAAAAAGTAAAAATATAATTGCCATATAATTCAGCAATCCCACTTCTATCCAAAATAATTGAAAACAGAATCCCAAAGAGATATTTGGAAGTCCATGTTCATTGCAGCATTATTCACAATAGCCAAGATGTGGAAATGACCTAAATGTCCATTAACAGATGAACAGATAAAAGAAAATGTGGCAAATGCAGAAAATTGGTTATATACCATATGTATATATTGAGTGACAGAAGACAGAGAAAGGGGCGGGAAAAAAATCTTCAAAGGAATCCTGGCTTTAAAATTTCCATATTTAATAAAAGAAATTAATCCACAGATTTAAGAGGGAGAATTAACCCCAGGTAAAATAAACGCAAGGAGATCCCCACCAAGACATGTCATGGTCAACTGTTGATAACCAAAGATAATGAGAAAATATTGAAATCAGCAGAAAACAAAATACTCATCAGACAGTAGGGAAAAATGTGATTAATGTCTAATTTCTCATCAGAAATTATTATAAAACAAAAGACAATGGAATGTTCAAGTGTTGACAGAAGAAAAATAAGAACTTCATGTTTTTATTCTGAAGGTAAAATTATGATACTTTCAGAATTAAAAACAAAAACAAAATAAATTAAACTAAGAATTTTTTGCTAGCAGACTTGCCTTATAAGAAATAGTAAAGGAGGTCATTAAGACAATAAGGGTATCAGATGGTAACTTAAATCCATAGGGAAAAATGAGCAGTGCCTTAAAAAATAAATATATGGATAAACATAAAAGATTGTATAAATATATTTTTTCTTTTCTTTTTTTTTAAGAAATAGATTGCATAAGGCAACAATTATACCACTGTATTGTTGGACTCATCACACGTACATGTGCAATATATGTGATAATATTAAGACAAAGAGGGGAGAGAAAATGAAGTTATATTGGAGCAAAATTGCTGTATTTAACTGGAATTAGGTCAATATTAACCAGAATTAATTTTTGATAATTTAGGAGGCATATTGTAATCCATAGAACAACAAGTGAAAAAAACAAACCCAAAAATGTAGTTACAAAATCTACTGAAGTTCTAGCTGTTCTACATACTTATCAAAGCATGGTATTGTCAAACCTCTCTTTAATTTTAACGATTTTGGCTAATGTGTAGTGGTGCCACATCGTTTTAATTTGCATTTACCTAATGATTAACAACATTGGACATCTTTTCATGTGTTTGATAGCCACTTGGATGTTCTCTTTTATGAAGTACTTAGTAGATGATTTGCCCCTTAAGAATTGGGTTGTTATACTTTTTCTTATCGATTTGTGAGGATTCTTGAAATAGTTTGAACACTACGGCAGTTATATGCCTTACAAATGCCTTCTTCCAGTTGGTAGATTATTTTCATTCCTTTAACTGTCTCTTGATGAGCAGAACATTTTAATTTTAATTACAGTGTTTTATGGATAGTGCTTCTGGTGTCTTGTTTAAAGTGCATATAGTTAACAGCTTGATTTTTCATCTAACATTGCATTTTTTTTGTTTTGAAAAAATATTTAATTGATGAAAAAAGATTATATATATTCAAGGTGTATATGATGATTTGATGTATGTATACACCATATAATGATTGTTAACCCAATTAGAACATCCATCACTACCCATGTTGTGTCATGATTGCACTTTTGAAACATGTTCCTGTTGTAAATTTAATCTAAATTGCCCATTTCAAACATATATGTAGTATTTATGTCGTACAAATAAATCACAATTAATTTATACATTCTATTGAAAAAACGGTTGTGCTTTCCCTCACCTTTGTTTTAATTACAACGAAGCTATACTCAACGTGTACAAATATGTCACTTTAAGCTCATATTCCTCCAGATTAGATACTTAGAAGTGAAATTCCTGCAGCAAACTGCTCTGATGGTACTTATCTACGTTCCCATTAGCAAGATTTAAATGTTCTTCTTTCCCCTCCCCCATGCCAAGGCTTGCTGTAACTGACACTCAATTTTTTCAGTTAATTGGAAATGTAATCACACTTTGATAATTAGTGATTATCACCAGGGAGAACATTTCTTCCTCTGCTAATTGGGGATTAAAATGTCTTCTTGAGTTCCTTGTTCTAGTCCTTTGAGATGGTTTTTACCAGGTCAATAGTGCATCTGTGACAGCACACAGAAGGCTTTACTGGTGGTCTTCAGAGCTTCAGGTCCTTCTGAGGACACCCTCGTTCCTTGTAATACCAACCTCTGAAGTCTAAAAAGAGTCTGCTAAATGCTGTATGTTAGCCTCATGTTCCCCATGACTGCTGTAACCATTTACCACAAACAGTTGCATTAAACAACAGAAATTTACTTTCTTACAGTTAGAGGCCCAGCTTGAAATGAGTCTGAAAGGTGTCACCAGGCAAGTTCCTTTGGAAGCTCTAGGGGAGAATTTGTGCTCTGGTTTTTCTAGCATCTGGATATGCCTACTTGATTCGTGACTCCTTTCTCGCATCAGCTGTCTTTTCTCCTTCTGCTTCCGTAGTCATGTTGTCTTCTTCTGTAGTAGAATCCCCCTCTGCCTCTCTCTTTAAAGGACTACTGTGATTACATTGGGCATACCTGGCTAATCCAGGATAATCTCTCCATTTCAAAATCCTTAATTTAATTACATCTGCAAAGCCTGTTTTTCCATACAAGGTAACATGCTCAAGTTTCAGGGTTTAGGACCTGGTTATTCTTGGGAACCATTATTCAGCCTACAACCCCTTCACACTGCTCTCAAGAGTACTCCAGGGAGCTCATAAATCTGGTAGGATTACCATCCATCCACAAACAGTGGTAGTCAGACAGGGCTGATTGCCAAAGAAGATTCACAGGATCTAAAATAATAATGCTGTTCATCTACAGATTATTGCAGGAAAAACGTGCAATGGAACAATAATATTAAAGTAAGCATATGCTTCCTGGTCAAAGGCTGCCTCACAATTAGGAGTTCAGGGAAATTGAGCACAAGCTCAAACTGTCTTCCCTCTGCAGAACCACATCCATGTGTTCTCCCTCAGATCAGGAACCACCAACAAGTGTATTGCGTTAGTCCGTTTTCATGCTGCTGATAAAGACATACCTGACACCAGGCAATTTAAAAAAGAAAGAGGTTTAATGCACTCACAGTTCCACATGGCTGGGGAAGCCTCACAGTCATGGTGGAAGGCGAAGAGGAGCAAGTCATGTCTTACATGGATGGCAGTAGGCAAAGAGAGAGAGAACTTGTGCAGTGGAACATCCTTTTTGAAAACCATCAGATCTCATGAGACATATTCGTTACCTTGGGAACAGCATGTGTGAGACCTGCCCCCGTGATTCAATTACCTCCAGGCAGGTCCCTCCCACAACACGTGGGAATTCAAGATGAGATGCCGGTGGGGACACGGCCAAACCATATCATGCATGAAGCATTACAGGAAATTCTTATGATTTTATGATTCCTTAGCACCCATTTTGGGTATAGGTTTGACATTCTTATATCAGCACAAGGCTTAGTCACCCTTGACAGTTGCCAGTTCTCTAACTCTTCCCAGTTCCTCAGTGTGGTTGGTCCAGATATCTGCCTTATACAACCGCCTCCTGGTAACCACCTCCAAATGGGATAGCTGAATACAACCTATTTGATGTGGTCACTGGCACCCAACCCCTGCATGGACTATGCCGATATGCCACAGTAACCACTTCACAGGCATGGCCAGACCTCCTGGAATTTATACCTGCTTACTTTAAACACAGCAATTAGAGCTGTCTGAGGGGAACCTCTTTAGGTAATGCCCTGGACCCCTGTAAACCTTTTGTTTTGGCCCACAGACCCCTAGCTCTCTCTCTCTCTTTCTCTCTACCTGTTGGTTGAAGGTACATGTCCTGGCCATTCCTCACCTTCCTGTTGGTCCTGTGAGGTGTGCTCCCGTTTTCTGTCTGAAGCTGTGAGTAATAAAACTGCTTTCATTATTCCATGTGATTTGTTGTTCAGCATCTTGTGTGTGACTGACACACCTAAACCTATGTCTTTTCCAGGTTAGGGGTATCCTAGAAAGTGGCTATCTTGGCTTATGGCCACTCTGAAGTGAGAGACCTCAAAACCAAATTAGAGGAAAATAAAACAAGCACCTTGAAACAAGGGAGCCCAAAATTGAATCTTGGCTAAGGCTTCTTATACCCTACTGGTTACATAGGCATACTCTTGGTACATAACCAGCCCCAATGTCATGAATAAACAACACTAACAACCTGGTATAAACGGCCTCGAGTTACCCTGGGACCCATGCTTATAAGTGATACTACTAATTTTATGTCATGATCGTGAGTCAGTAGTATGAAGATAAAGCTTCTACTCAGCAAATATCTCATGGATAATCCCAGGCCTACAGAAATGAATCCTCAAATCCCAACCACTTGTTGCCATGTGTGACACATCATAAACAGACTCAGTGACCAATCCCAGGAAGATTGGAAAAGTGATTATGCATATCCCCTAAAAGACCATCTGAAGTAATTTAATATGACTATTTTCCCACTTCAGGTCATCCACCATTTCCAGGACTTTGATTTCAAATTGTTTGTATATTCTGTAATGTAACTCAATTTCCCACCCCTCCCCAGAGCTTTTCTCTGCCCTCATAGGAGCTCAGTATGACATTAGTAAATTTGTCTATATTCTAAAGATCTTCTAGGAATGTTCTCTTCACTTTCTTATTGTATCTGAAATATGGATATATCTTAAAAACTTTGTCCCTACCCAGCAGTCCTCTCAAATGGGGGCTATTTTTTTCTCTTATGAATGGAAGGGTCTAGAAGTAGGATAAGTTTAAGTTTTCATTACCACCTTTGATCAATGTCATACTCTCCATACTAAAAAATTCTAGCTTCAAGTACCTTCTATTTCATTCTACTTGCAGTGTTTTTCCCATATCCTAATTAGGCTCACTTTACTTACCCTAACTCTTTCCTGCCTTCCCCCACCCTTCTCCTCCCTGGCCCCCTTCTCCACAAACTCACTATGTGATCTCATTCAGTATGAAATTTGTATTCTTTTTCCAAACTTCACATCTTCAATCTCCTATATTACATTTCTGCTTAAATCTCTATTGGGTATCTCAAACATTACTTGCTTAAACAGAACTTTTCATCTCCCTCCCCACCCCCAGCCAAATAAATAACTGTCCTCCCTGAGATTTCCCCATTTGAGAAAGTGCTACTGCTACTTAACAAACTCCTTGGGCTGAAAAACCTAGAGTCATCCTTGGTTCCTCATTCTTCCTCTCCCACATCTATCAGGAAGCACTATTTGCTTTATCTCCAAGATACATTCCATAACCACTGCCTTCTCTCCATCATCACTGCTGCTACTGTAGTGAGATCCACCATCTGTCTTCTCTATATTAGTGCAATGGCATCTTAACAATCTTACTATAATGACTTCCAGTCTTGACCTCTCAGAATCAATTCGCCACACATTTAGTAAAATTACTTTTCTAAAATTAAAGTCAGATCATTCAATCCTCACTTAAAATTCTCCAATGGATTCACATTACACTCAGAATAAAACCCAAATGATTTTCTCAGTCCTACAGGTCACAATATGCCTGGATGCCTGTGTAAACTGACCAGGCTCATCTCTTGCTACTTTCCAGCATACTTAGTCCATGGGTCTTCTTGCTGTGCCTCGAATATATCATGTGTGTTTCTGCCTCAGAATCTTTTCATTTGTTCCTCTCTCTTCCTGGGATGTTCTTCCTCCAGAGGTTTGCATGATTGGATCTCTCATTTGGTTTGGGTTTCTGTTTACCTCTTTAGAGAAGACTTTCCCTGCCTGCTCATTAAAAAGATCACCCTCCGACCCCCCGGTGACAAGAATCCTTATCTACTTTGTTATAGTTTTCATCATAGCACCGATTAAGACTTTATTTATTATGCATGCACTTGTATACTCAATATTTTTGAATGTGTGCCTTTTTAAATTCTAGAATATAAGTTCCATCTGAGCAGGATCTTAGTTTTTTCATGATCTGGGAACTTTTTAAGCATGTAGTAGATGCTCAATTACCATTTATCAAAGGAAGCAATAGTAATATGAATACTTGACAGCTCTACATTTTCCAAGTAGAAATCCTGTGCTTGTTATTTTAGAGTATATAATATTTTTTCCTAGTATGGGATTTTAATTTTCTCTTTGATTATGGCATACTTTGAAATGTAGAAAGTCTTAATTTTGATGTGGACATATTACCCATTTTTGCCATCGTGGTTTTTGTTTTTTGATGCCATTTAGCAATCCTTCTCCTTTTTAAAAGCTCCTTGCACTTTGGGTGTATATTTTGAAGCAGTTCCCCCCGGGTGCTGCACCTGCTTCTTCTCATAGGATCAGTGCATCAGAGCAGGACTGGTGCTGAGACACATTGAAGTGTTTCCATTGCTTCCAGGATGCCAGAGCCAACTGCCATATGTGCATATGCCCTTACATATGCAGCATAAATACACAAATGTCAGAGGTAGCAGAGTGCAATAATAGTAGGTACAATTTGTTGAGTACTACCATGGACTGGCCAGTATCTAGATTTCATCATATAATCTTCATAGCATCTTTATTTAGCTGATGGATAATTTTATTACCCCTAGCCTGAGGATGAAGGAACTGAAGACAGAGAAGTTAAATGACTTGGTCAAATGTCATGTGGCTAAGAAAAGGAAAAGCCAAAACGTGAACTAAGCTCTTGGGTGACAGAGTTCAAGCTTTTACTTACCAAACCATATTGGTTTTCAGGGTCCAAAAGTTCAGATCTCAAACTAGACATTTGTTATAGGTAAGTCATTCATTTGTTTAGTTTTCTTATTTGAAAAATGGAGTTAGCGATCTGTCTGTTACACATCACAAGGTTTTTCTGAGGATCAAACCAAACTAATATAATATGTATGATTGGGCTTTATAAATTGTACTACATAAATGTCAGGTGATTTCTATTATTACAAAAGCACCAAATGTAACTACACAGTAACGTGACTAAACTATAACAAAAACACAAAAATATATCGTGGTCTGACTCAAAATCAATACCTGGGAAGGCTGTGTACTTCTTCCAGTGATTCTACCTGTCTTTAGTAAATATGTCCTTTAGAATATTATCAGTGGGGTAGATTGTGTGCTCTAAGTTGATTTAAGTTAAAGTTTAACAAATAGCTAAGTGTTATTTAGAGTCAAGTCTGGTGATCAAGTGAGGGAAAGATAGCAGAGATAAATGAGAAATAACTGAAATAATGAAATTACCTACCATATAGTGGCTTTTAAATAGGCTCTGAAGCCTTTCTCCAAATGTAGCTCAAATATTCAGTCACAAAGAACTGTTTCCCTCCCAAAAGGCTAGCTTCTCCAGCATCTGTAAAACTCAGTGTCATGGCCATTTAGTCCAACATCCCCCTCACTGCAGACATCTTCCTGATGTAGTCAACCACCCTGTGCCTCCGTGTGTGTCCCCGGCCTTGTGAGAAAATCACCTCAAGAAATAGTCTGCTCCACTGCGGGACAGCGCTCATATTTGAAATGGGCTACTTTAATTTTCCTATTAAGGAAAATTTGTATCCTTGCAAGTTCTGCAATTGTCCTGAGTTCTTTCATGTGAAGAGACATGGAGTAAGATATTTATATATTTATATTTACATTTATTTACAGATAAATATATTAAATTAAAAATAAAGCTAGACATATAAAACTATATATACTATGTATAATATATCATATTCTGTATATAATATATAGTATTACGCACACACACACACATTTATATATATATATATATGTTCCTTTTTTTTTTTCACATGACAGTCCTTCAAAGAGTTAAAGGTGTTCAGTAAAACTAATGGGCAGCCATTGATTTGGTCTAAGCCCCTGCACTAGGCTCCAGCAGATCAACCCAACATAGAGCCACTTGTTCCATCATTACCAAAATGAAACCTAAGCTCTTTGCTAATAGGATCTGACTTTTTGAGAAATCCGGAGAGAGATAATAGCAAAATCCCCAAACAGGTCAGTTTTTCTAAGAAACTAAGAGATTCACAGCACCCAGTCAAAAGGGGCCCAGTCATCCTGAGCTGGCATGCTATGGAAGTCCCCTCTGCTTTAACCCTTCAAGGAAAGTAATCTGAAGTAATCTGTGATTTATCAAAAAGCTTTACTGTCGTCTTGGAAAGGCAAGAATAGCTGGAAAGAGTAAATCAGAATAATCACTGTAGTGTGCAGTGTTTATTTAAGATGAGAAGAGAGGGACAGTGATGAGAATCTTTGCCTTCATTACCACATGGGATTTTAAGATATAAAATATACAGAACTTGAACATTTAATTATTGAAAAGTGAACAGAAACAGGAAACTGAAAATGCTTTTGGAAAATTTTATTTAAATTATAATGGGTTGTCAAGGGAAACTAATGGGCCTGAATTATCAGACAACAGGAAAATTTTCTTTTAGTGCTGCCAAGCACATTACTTGTCAGGAACAGTACTAAGTGCTTTCCATACAAGGTATGCATTGTCTTATTTGCACTCCTAACCTGTTTTTCCTGAAGTCTTCTTCTCAGTAAATGGCCAGATTATCCAGTAAAGCCGGATTTGGGGGGCATCCTAGAATTCTCTCTTTCTTTTACCCCAGTACCCAATCTTTCATCAAGTTTTATTTATCCTGTACCCAAAAGACCTGCCTGTCTTATATCCAAAACACTGTATATGAAAAAAACGTGTGCCTTGCTCTCCTCCAGTGCTACTGTCCTAGCTCATGACCCTACCTTCTCTTTCTAATCTGATATGATTTGCCTCCTAACTCATCTTTCCACTTTTACTCTTGTTCCTCTGCTGTTCATACTCCAGACAGAAGCTAGATCATTAAAAAATGTAGGTCAGATAAAGCCGTTTTCAAGCTTGGTACTTTCTACAGCCTTGTTTTGCACTTACAATAAAACGCATACTCTTCTGGGATCTAAAAGCCCTGCGTGGTCTGACTTTGACTTCTTTTTCTAACTCACCTTGTGCTTCTTCTCCTTGCCCCCTGCTCTTCAGCACCCTGGCCCTTGTATGGAATGGAACTCACTATTCCTAGAGCTCTGGTGTTCACTATTCTCCCTGCCTGAATCTCTTTCCTCAGTGGTGCCTCCTCACACTCAAGGTTTCAGATTCAATGACAGCTAAGAGACTTTTCATGACCCCACTGTCTAAAGTAGTCCCTCCAATTATTTTCTATCAAAACTTAAAAAAATATTTTCAGAGTATTATAGCATTTATTTATTGCCTTTTTCTTGTGTACTTCCCACCTGGAAGGTAAACTCCTAAAAGATAGGGATCTTGTATGTGCATCTAAGCTCCCAGCAGGGCACCTGGTGTAGAAGTTTGCCGACTGAATTGACTCTTCCTTTCACAAAAAATTTCTCTAGAACATGTGGTGCTGTTTGACAGCATTGTAACCACAGTCAAGCTTCTTTCAAAATTGCAGTCAATTCACTCAAATCCTATTGTTGCTTTATCAATTAAGTTTATGTAATATTCTATATCCTTCAATATGTCACATGAACATATCAACAATATTAACAATATCTTCATCCAGAGTAGATTCCATCTCAGGAAAAGTTGCTCTGCACATCCGTAAGAAGCAACTTCTCGTCTGTTAAAGCTTTATCATGAGATTGTAACAATTGATTCACAAATTTAGGCACTACTTCTAATTTTAGTTCTCTTGCTATTTCTACCACATCTGCAATTACTTCTTCCACTGAAGTCTTTATCACCTCAAAGTCATCCATGAGGGCTGGAATTAACTTCCTCCAAACTCCTGTTAATTTGATATCTTGACCTCCTCCCATGTATATTGCAAATGTTCTTAATGACATCCAGAATGGTGAATCTTTCCATAAGGTTTTCAATTTACTTTGCTCAGATCCATAAGAGGAATACCTACATATGGCAGCTATAGCCTTATGAAATATGTTTCTTTCTTTCTTTCTTTTTAATTTTTTGAGATGGAGTTTCACTCTTGTTGCCCAGGCTGGAGTACAATGGCATGATCTTGGCTCACCGCACCCTCCGCATCCTGGGTTCAAGCGATTCTCCTGCCTCAGCCTCCCGAGTAGCTGGGATTACAGGCATGTGCCATCACGCCCAGCTAATTTTGTACTTTTAGTAGAGACGGAGTTTCTTCATGTTGGTTAGGCTGGTCTCAAACTCCTGGCCTCAGGTGATCAGCCCACCTCTGCCCCCAAAGTGCTGGGATTATAGGTGTGAGCCACTGCACCCAGCGAAATGTGTTTCTTATGTAATATGACTTGGAAGTTAAAATTACTCCTTGATCCATAGACTGCAGAATGGATCTTTTGTTAGCAGGCATGTAAACAGCATTAATCTCCTCGTACACCTCTACTGAAACTCTAGGGTGATTAAGTGCATTGTCAATGAGCAGTAATAGTTTAAAAAGAATCTTTTTTTTTCTTGAGTAGTAGGTCTCAACAGTGAGCTTAAGAGATCCAGTAAACCATGATATAAGATATCCAGTAAACCATGATATAAACAGATGTGCTGTCATCTGAGCTTTGTTGTTCTGCACAGGCAGAATTTATTTAGCATCATTCTTACGAGCCGTGGGATTTTCCAAATGACAAAAGATTTTGGCTTCAACTTAAAGTTTACAGCTGTGTTAGCCCCGAATAAGAAAATCAGCTTGTCTTTTGAAAATTTGAAGCCAGGCATTGACTCCTCCTCTTTAGCTGTATAGATCCTAGATAGCATCTTCTTCTAAGAGATGGCTATTTTTTTTCACTGAAAATATGTTGTTTAGTGTAGCCACCCTCATCAATGATCTTAGCTGAATCTTCTGGATAACTTGCTGTCCTTCTTCATCAGCACTTGCTGCTCTACCTTGTACATTTAAGCTGTAGAGATGGCTTCTTTCCTTAAATCTAATGAACCAGCCTCTGGTGGCTATAAACTTTTCTCCTGCCGCTTCTTCACCTCTTTCAGTCTTTAGAGAAATGAAGAGATTTAGGACTTTGTTCTGGATTAGGCCTGGGCTTAAGGAAATATGTAGCGGGTTTCATCTATCTAAACCACTAACACTTTTACCACATCAGCAATAGCCTGTTTCACTTTCTTGTTATTCATGTATTCACTGAAGTAGCACTTTCAATTTCCTTCACAAACTTTTCTTTTACATTCACATTTTGGCTTACCGTTTGGCTTATCTTGGCTTTTGACATGCCTTCCTCACTAATCTTAATCATTTCTAGCTTTTGATTTAAAGGGAGAGACATGGCCCTTTCTTTCATTCAAACATTCACTGGCCATTGTAGAATTATTATCATTATTATTATTTTTTTATTATTTTTTGAAAGAAAGAAAAAGAGAGGAAAGAAAGTGAGAGTGAAAGAAAGAAAGAAAAAGAATGTATGAGAGAAAGAAAGAGGAAGAAAAAGAGGGAGAGAGAACAGGATTCTTGTTCTACTGCCCAGGCTAGAATGC